>JAMPIV010007946.1:0-282500 GCA_024509875.1 Oreohelix idahoensis
CTACGCAACCGCGCGCGCTGATGGGAGAGCGAGCACTCTGCGAATATTGGGGGGGGGGGGGGGGGGGGGGGGGGTAGGGGATAGAAAGTGGGGGGGGGGGGTGGGTGTAGGAGGGGGGAGGTTAGGGGGGCGGGGGGGGGGTGGGGGGGTGTGGAGGAAGGAGGGAGGTCAAGTGGGGGGTGGAGTGGGAGGGGTGTACAATGGTGGGGTGGGGGAGTGGGGGGGGGGATGAAGGGGGGGGGTGGGGGGTCCGAGGGGGCGGGGGGTGGGTTGGGGGGGGGGAGTAGGGAGGGTGCAAAAAAGGAAGGGGGATGTGGTGGAGGAGGTATTAATTAACGGGCAGTAGACTTATTCGTCCTAAATAAAGGTGGTGGGAGAGAGGTGGGTCATGGATGCGGGGGGGAGTGAGATATGTAAATGAAGTGAGTGGATTACCAAGCGGCGTTCCATATGTTATTACTTTGGAGAGGTGGTCGGGGTAGGGGGGGGTGGGGGGGTTCAGGGTAGTAAAGGGGCGTGCAGATTTCCTACTTTCGCAGGGGTGACCCCGCGGGGTGAGTAGGTTGGAGTGGCCACAACTGGGGGGGAGCATGGGGTTACATCAGTGCACATGGTGGGTCGTTTGGGGGGGGGGATATGGGAGGGGGGGGGGTGGGGGGCCGCGTTTTGGCGGCACGCGGAGGAGTAAGAGGGGGGGAGGGGGATTCAACGTTGTACGAAAGCGGGGGGGGGGAACAGTGTGGGGGGAGGGGGACATGGGGGGGGGATGCGGTCTAGGCGGGTGTGGAGGGAGCAAGCATATTTAGATATGCATTTCTCTACGGCGAGTGTAGCGTATCTGGGGTGGAAGGGTAGCTGATGACTCGAGGAGATATGCAGGTGGAACTTACGGGAGGATAGTGTGGGGGGGCGCGACGGAGCGGCGATACAAAATCTGGCGAACCGAGGTCCGGCAGCAGGAGTCCTGGGAGGAGTTTGTGTATGTCAACCATAAAAACTGGGGGACGCGGAAACGCGGGCGCGAACCCACGTAAGGCAGATGATGGAACGGGGGAGCGGGCCCGTGGGGCTCGCAGTGTGTGGGTGAGGGGGGGGGTGGCCAGGTGCGCGTAACAAGGCCGGGACTGGAGCTCCGAGGGGCGAGAAAACGTAAACTCCTCCGAACGTGGGGGTGGGGGGGGGAAGGTCCAACAGTTCGTGGGGGGCGTCGGGGGGGGGGGGGGCCAGGTGAGAAGGGTTGTGAGGCATCCGCGGAACTTGCGGACCAATGTCGAGCTGACATAAAGGCAAGTGGCCGCGAGGGAGGGGGGGGAATTCAGTGTCGGAAGAGTGCAGATGCCAAACCTCGCGGGGGGGGCGGGCGGGGGATAAAGGGGGGGTGAGCGGGGGGAACCGAGTGGGGGCGATGAGGATCATTTTCATACATGCTTACCATTGGGTTAAGAGTCCCAAAATTAAAGTATCAATTTCTGCAAGATAAGTCAGAGGGTGGGGAATCATCACTGAACAAACTGTTATTATAGGAGAAATATCACTTTATTCCTTTTTTGATAGATATTTCTAGTGGCAAGGGAGGATCATTTTATGCTTACTTGTGTGGCTAGGCACTAGTCTATAACTTTCACTGAAAGCAGTCACCAGGCATAGATATAAATATATCTTATGATCTAGCCACAACTGTATTATTATAGCAAGAACATTGCAGTTTTCCTAATGTATTCAATCTGTGGAATGTTTAAGATATTTCCCAATAAACAAGGGACAATAAAGATTTAATTTTGTGTGAATGTCACATTACTGTAATCTGTATATGTAAATTCATTTAAAATGTTGTAAGATGAATATCAAAACCATATAACTGTAACTACAAAGTTAGGTTTCCTGTATTTTAGTGTGAAGAAGAGGAGTAAGATTTGCTGACATGGATACCGTGGGCTGTAAAAAAAAATAATTAAGCCTAATGCTAGGTCGGTCAGGAGCTGAGGAGATTGAGTAAGAGTGGAAAGATCGAAGCATAACCATGTTATATAACATATAGTGGATTTTTAGTTGTTGCTTGAGGTAGTAAGGGTGTTATTTTTTTTTTGGTCTCAGTTTTCAGGGATACCGAATTGCTAGAGTCAAGTCCTCCCTCTCCCAGTCATGACGAAGAATGTCACGCGAGAGCTGCGACATTCGTGAGAGCGTTCTAGAGGGATTCACTGAATACAGCTAGCATTGCACGAGTCTTCAAACCCCCTACCTGATCCAAACCCCACCTTTTTTCAACGCAATAGTGCCCACTCACCGAAGTTAAAGCTCACGTAGTGTAACGAGACAACGCTAAATCTGAAATCATCGTTTGCAAGTAGTATGCTCGCGCTACTCGCCTATTGAGCCACGCAGTAGCGAGAGTATCGGCTCTTCCAGCATATCAATCAGCATCAAGGTTCCAAGAGCAGAATGGTCACAGCATACCAGCCTTCTTAGGAGCGGCCAGCCAAAAAGATAGACAGAGTTCCAGCCTCCCTCACGCAATTAGGTCACCAACGTTTAGCACCACCGAGGAAAGTTTTGTAGGCTTATTCCCTCACCTTGAAGGATCTACATGTAAGACACTTTTCTGGAGCTAGCGCCTTTGGTCCCACGACAGCGGACAGACTGACACTCAGCCTATTCATTTGGTAAACCGGAGATAAATACAGAGTTCCAGCCCCCTCACGCAATTAGGGGTCCCCAAAGTTAGAGCCTTCATTGGATTTACAGGTCAATTCCATCACCCATGAAGTATATATTTACGTAAAGACATTGGAGCTATTACATTTGGTCCCACGAAAGCGAAAAGGACTGTCCCTCGTTTATTTATTTCTCCGTGATCTGCAGGTTTTATGATTGGTTGTGTGTTTGTGTTGTTGGTGTATTTGGCATATTTTGATTTATTGATATAATTTTATGTTGTTGTGATGAGATGCATTATTTTCATGCTTTTCTTCTTTAATAAAGTTTACACATTTATTAATGCGCTGTTCACGACCCTTCTATCCATAATTAAATTGCATCAAGCTCTTTACTATAATCTCTATTTTGATAAGAGAAAAGAGTGAGAGCAGGAGGTGCTTAGACAGTATAAGTGTGTTGAGGGCTTGGAGAGAGTAATAACTTTAATAACTCTTCTCCAGGTTTGTCTCAAGTCCACCTCCTATTACACTTTATCTATGTGTAAGCTATAACTCTGTCAGTCCAGTATCCCTTGTCGATTTCACTACTATTGTCCAACTCGACAAATACTCTACACTCTAACTCAACCACGACATATACTGTATCCCGTTTCTGATGAAAATGGTATTTTAAAACATATCACTAGTTGAAAAGACTGATGTCTTCCTCATGTCAATGGAATGTTTTATTTGAAAAATACGTGTGGAGAATGAACTAGAATAAAATGTCATTAGCCCACAACACGAGGGCTTAACTTCTGTTTCTGGTGAAATATGGAGGTCTTCTTGTTTATACTGCCCCCTCTTCTACACAAGAGGGTCTCCTGATGTAATTTAACAATCGCTGGAAAACTGCCCACTCTACTACACAAGTGGGTCTCTTGAAGTATTTTCGACAACTGGTGTCCTCAGAACATATACCAGGGCCGTATGCCTAGTACTCAGCAGCTTTAGTTATGTTTTACTTGGTATTGGTGCTTCAACCCTGCAACAATGAAATAATGCCTCCCTAAATACATTGTATACAAACATCTCCACATTTTACAAATAACATCTTTTAAACATTCACAGAGATCAGTTTCCATTGCTACTTTATAGCTTCAGTCTCTATCTTTTTGTGATGTCATTTTACTTAGTGGGTACCTGCACTTCCCCACATTATCTTTCACATCTCTGTCATTTAAATCTTCATGATCGCCCATCTCATCAGCTGGGGCACAGTCATCTCTTTATTTTTTTTTTCTTTCTACTGCTTTATTTTTTAAATTCGTGTGACATCCTATGCTTTGTTCAAAAGTTTTTTTGGAACCTGTAATCTGCAAAAGAATGCCAGTAACCTCCTGGTCTTACAATGTAATTCAATATTAAAGCAATTAATCAAATACAGTGTTTCTTTTGACTGCTTCCCAAATCTGCCTTAGGCATACATTTTGCTCCATAGGCTGTCATAAGCTTCCAAAATGGCTAAGTCGTACACCATAAAAATTTTTGTTGGGGCCCCTATCTGGGTTTGCCTCTACATAATATTGATAAATCATTTCTTACCGCAATCAATGAAATAATACACAAGGAATAGATAGACTAGCAATCTTTAGCACACATTTAGATTGCCGTCTTGTCCAGACTGCAGAAATTTTTTTATTAAATACTGCACTTCTGTTGTCAAACTTTCACTTGGTACTAATTTCTTTGCAAATGGCCAAGAGCCTTGTAAGCTTTCCCCTATTATCAAATAGATTAGCCAATGGGACGAAGCGTCCACAATTCCAACTGTATTTTGAAAACCCCCAACTAATCTAGGAGGGTATCAATTTGTCGGTCAGTCTGCTTTTAATAGTACACTGCGACAATCTGTTTCGTTTTGGGCAAAGAGGAAATCCTCAATTGCCACCTCTCCCTTCCTAACTAGCAGTGTTCAATTGAATCACTCCCGTGTGACTATATTCGAAAATCGCGTCTCAAAATTGTGCGTTTAAACTGAGCACAACTGTCCAAAAATATATAGTATTTCTACAATAACTTTCTTAATAATTTTGGGCGATTTTTGATCTAAAAAGATACTATTAATCAGAAGATTGTTCTCTATCATACTAGATAAGTGGTAATGCCTTCTTTATCGTCGTTTACATCTTAGTATATTTTCTGCGTATTTATGGGTTTCTTTATCTGAACCATAATATTAATGAAATCTATCTTCTAAGATGCATCTAAGTTATTTTAAAAGATCATGGAGGATTTTATATTTAATAATATTAATTTTATCCCTCCAAACATGATCTGAGTTAATGAAGAACGCCATTATAAGTTTCACTTTCAATATCGCTTTCCTATCCCCCCTTTCTCTCAGTGCATATTTGAATCGTGGCCCACTAGCGGCATTTTGTCTAGACATGATAGCGAGGTGGGGCAAAAGCGGTCGGGGCCTCCCTACGTTTTCAAATTTGGTTACTATAGGACTCGGATACCAATACAATATCGTAGTTATTTTTAGATTCATAGACTGCCTTAGTTGTAGTCTTCTCTCTCTCTCTCTCCCTCTCTCTCTCTCTCGCTCTCTCTCTCTCGCTCTCTCTCTCTCTCTCTCTCTCTTCCTCCCCCTTGTCCCGTCTCTATCACTCCATTGAGCGAAACGCGTCTTGGCCTCACGCCAAAGTGACGGAATAAGCTTGTGGTTTTTTTTTTTTCATTTGAGAGGGATGTATTATTTGCCTAGCGTTAATTCTATTCAAATCCAGCGCGAACCGAGTGCGATGGCGATGATGTGGAGTACAACTCACATTATATCTCTATAATATTTGTATTTATATAATTGGTAATATTTTATCTTATTTGATCGGGGTATCAGGGATCTTACTACACATATACAAGGCATACATCGTAGTGAATCTTCAATCTGTCTCGCCTCAATCATACAGTCCTGGCAGCTGTACTAAAGGTGCATACGAATGATGACCACCCAAGTAATGTGGGCCAGACGACGTGAATATAATAACTTGATTTATCTTACTTCATCATAAGAGGTGGAACTTCTATATAAGTTCAGGACCATCTTAGAAACATAGTGGCGGCCTCCGAAGTTAGTTATGCCACTTAAATAAATATCTTCCTCCGCAATTCTTGGAGCTTGAAAAACACGTCTTACTAGGACGACTTGAAGTAACGAAAGGCCACGAATATTAGCCGTTAGAATAAATTAGTGCAAACGTGTTACGTCATAGACAACCGGTGACGTATTAATTATGCAGCGTTCAATATAAGTTAAAACCCGTGCAAAAACATGAGTTACCACAAATTCGTTCTTTAACAAGCGTATCTTTTCTTGTTTTGAATTTTTCTTGAATCACCAATATGGAACTGATGACAAGAACCAGACAAGTGCCAGTGGAATAAGAGATGAGAAGAGGACGCTGGAGATGGATAGGACACACATTGAGGAAACCTGTTGATAGCATTACAAGGCAGTACAAGTTTTTAGTACATACCTCAATGTTTTGTATTTTTTTCAGTCATTTTGCTTGTATAAATGACCAGATATAGCTATTAACTTATAATTCTGTGTTTTTCGTTTTGGGGGTTTACCTCCCCTTAACAAAAAACTAACTACTCATAGGACAAGGAAAGACAACGAGGTATTTAAAAAAAAAGGGCAACAACTCAAAAAGAACTAATACAAATTAAAACCAAGAGTAAAGGACAATAGTTATCTATAAACCATACAAAAGAGAAAAAAAATGGACAAATACTAATATAAATAAAAAAATAGCAACTGCAAAAGACAATAGTTATTTAAATGGAATACAAAATTAGTAAATAAAATGACATTAAATACTCCAATTATAACCGACTTCTAGGTTGAACAGGGTAGACCAAGATGGAACGAGAAGAGGCAATAATGGTCAGCTGTTAAGTGCCCGCTCTCCACCCATCAACTCATCAAAACAACAACAACAGTGGAAACCACACACAGAAGATTTACACAGTCGACGGAAGGAGAGAGCTTAGTCACAGCTTCATGTACCAATCTGTATCTAGTGACAGTCTGCTTTATCAAACAAGTCCAGCTTAGTGTTATTTCTGAAAAGACCTGAGGTGTGAGTAGGAATTGCTATAGATAGATGCTCGAATATATATAATATATATATATATATATATATATAATATATATATATATATATATATATATATACTATATATATATAATATAAATATATATATATATATATATATATATATATATATATATACACGAGGGACGGTCAAAAAGTAATGCTTCCTATTTTTTAATGTATGTAAATACTGCATTGGTGTGCAATTTGTAAATTTAGCAGGATTCCTCAAACACTCTTCTGCACTGTATAGCATTACCAACCTGTTTCAGTAACAGGTGGCACCACTGTAACAGTTTAAAAATGGCTGCCAAAAACGTACGGTTAAAACAACGTTATGTCATAGAATTCCTCAATGCTGAAGGCGAGACCCCAATTCGCATCCACGAACGTTTGAAGAATGTTTATGGAGATTCAACAGTGGATGTTAGCACTGTCCGACGTTGGGTACATCGTTGTGACGAAGCTGAAGTAGGTCAATCCTCAATGGCTGACGCAAAGCGGACTGGCCGTCCGTCTACCGCAGTGACTCCACACAACATTCATCGAGATGATGGCATCATTCGTGGTGACCGTCGAGTAACACTGGATGAACTTTCTTCCATGTTGTCCATTAGTAAAGGCAGTGTCCAGATCATCATTAAAGACCTGGGTTATTCAAAGGTTTGTGCACGGTGGGTACCCGGAATGTTGACAGACAGACATAAAGAAACAAGGAAAACCATAGCCATCAACCTCCTGCACCGTTACGAAACTGAAGGAGAAGAGTTTTTATCGAATATTGTGACAGGTGATGAGACTTGGGTTCATTTTTTTTAAACCAGAATCCAAGAGGCAGTCAATGGAATGGCATCACACAACATCGCCGACAAGAAAGAAGTTCAAAAGTTCACCATCTGTAGGGAAAGTTATGGTTTCCGTGTTTTGGATGAGAAAGGTGCGATTCTTCTCGACTTCTTGGAACAGGGAAACACGGTGAATGCAGACCGTTACATTGAAACTTTGAAGAAGCTTAGAGGTCGTCTTCGGCGACTTTACCCATTAAAAGAACCACTGAAAGAAGACCTTCGTGGACATCACTTTGAGGATACCGAGACCCTTAAACGCGCCGTACGCCAGTGGTTTAGGAAAAAGGACACACATTTTTAACCGTGCAGGGATACATGCCCTTGTGAGAAGATGGACAAAAACTGTAACAAATAACGGAGACTACATTGAGAAATACATTTTTGAAGTTCAGACTTGGGGCTACATTTCAATGTGAATTTTATCTGTTTTTTTTTTGTGTGTGCATATTTAATGAAATTAAAAATTACGAGGCATTTTATTTTTGACTTCCCCTCGTATATATATATATATATATATATATATATATATATATATATATATAAATATATAATATATATATATATATATATATATATATATATATATATATATATATAATATATATAAATATATATATATATGATATATATATATATTATATATATATATAACTATATATATATATATATATATATATATATATATATATATATATATATATATATATATATATAAATATATATATATATATATATATATATATATATATATATATATATATATACTTTAAAGAGTTATTTAAATGATGTGAATACAGTTCAATGCACAGCTACAAACGTGATCATACCGTAGTTTAAGAATGATGTACCAGAATTTATTTGATGGGTGGTAAATAACACTGACAAACAACATTTTTCTTTCTTATATAAGAATAAGTGTTCTTAGGTCAGTTTCTTGCGCTGATTTCAAATCTGAAATCCGTTTATCTCTATCACGTCGGGTTCTTAAGATATTTGTGAATAAATATATTTTTGGGAAACCGTTATTTGCTCCGTTTCATTTTTACTATATAACTTATTAAAAATTAATGAAAAGCAACATAATTCTACTTTTTATACTGCTAAAAGATGCATGACATATGTTACGCGATTTTTCAAATAGTTACTGTGTTTTGAAATAATTCTGAGCAAAATATGGCTTCTAGAAGTTGTAGAAATTCGGCTGATCTGTTCTGTTACGTGTGCGGATATTTTACCGATGGTGTTGACCAGAAAAAACTTTACACCATTACTAAAGAAAGCATATGAACTTTATTTCGATTCGAAAGTTGATGATGCAAATAAATCTTGGAAGCCAAATGCAGTTTGTTTGATACATTGGCAGGTTGGTTACGAAAATCGCCGAAGCATAAGTCGATGCCTTTTGGAGTGCCAGTAATATGGCGTGAACATACAAATCACACTACTGATTGTTACTTCTGCTTAACAAATATCCATGGTTTCACTTTTAAAACTAGAAAGTCTGTGGTTTATTCAAATATTGAATTGGTTTCGAAACCAGTGCCTCATGATCCAATCACGTGTCCGATCCAAGTACCACCAGAACAATATCCGTTGGACGTGAATGAACCATCAGAAAGTGATAGTTTACCTGCTTTAGAAACTAATTCTGACTCAGATTACATACCGGTGAATGATGGTGTTTACTTAATTAATCATTCAGGACTTTCAGATCTAATACGTGATCTCGCTCTTCTCTTACCAAAGGACATGCGGAATTACTCGGTTCGCGACTCAAAGAATGGAATCTTTTAGCGCCCAATACTCCGATATCTAAATTTCGTCATAGACACAGAGAACTTGTTCAATACTTTGAGATGGATGATGACATTTGCTATTGCAAAGATGTAAACGGTCATGAGCACATAGTCAACGAATGGCGATTTTTCATCGATTCTTCCAAGACTAGTCTAAAAGCCGTGTTATTGCATAACAGAAATTTATTTTCATCAATTCCAGTCGCCTACTCTGTTCATATGAAAGAAACTTATGACAATATGGCTATACGTTTGGAAAAAATAAAGTACAATGACTACCAATGGCGGATTTGTGGAGACCTAAGGTCATTGCAATTCTCACGGGCATGCAGACTGGGTATACTAAATTTTGTTGCTTCCGATGTGCAATGGGACAGCCGCAACCGACCGGACCATTATGCAAGAAAGGTGTGGCCTATCCGGGATCGTATGCAGCTCCGGCATAAAAAATGTAATACACGAGCCATTAGTTAACAAAGACAGCTTCATTTTACCACTGTTACATATAAAGTTGGGGCTCATGAAGAATTTTGTAAAAGCGTTAGATAAAACGAGCAAAGCTTTCACTTATCTTCGAGAAAAGTTTCCGCAAGTTAGCGATGCAAAGATAAAGGAAGGTATCTTTGTAGGACCTCAGATTAGGAAAGTTATTGCAGACAAACAATTCGAGAACTTGTTACATGGTAGTGAACTTCGCGCATGGATGGCATTCAAATCGATCGTCGATAACTTTCTGGGAAATCACAAATCTGTTGACTATGTTGCATATTGTTAAGCAGTGCATAGATGCATACAGAATTATGGGCTTTAACATGTCCCTCAAAATCCATTTGCTCGATTCGCATCTTGACTTTTTCCCTGACAACCTTGGCGAAGTCAGCGATGAACATGGAGAACGATTCCATCAAGATATCGCCGTAATGGAGTCACGTTATCAAGGACGGTGGAGTGTGACCATGCTTGCCGATTATTGTTAGATGCTTCATCGCGATGTACCACATGCCATTCACCGACGAAAGTCGACTGCAAAGAAATTCAAGCCTACATAACTGTTATTCTTCTTGTACGAATGATGTTGTAATACTGTATGCGTTGTTAAAAAACTTCAATTGCGTATTTCTAGAGATCCAGACCTGATAGAGAAAAACGGTTTGCAGATTTAAAAACAGCGCATTAAAATTGACCAGAAAAACATAGAAATGTTAGAGAAAGAAAAAAAAAGTTTTTTTTTGTTAGTCAGTGTAATTAAATAGTTATTCCAGAGGTGAATAAAATTCATTGGGTAACTACACAAGTCATCATACCATGGAAAAAAAATGATATATCAGAACTTATTTTATGGGTGGTAAATAATTAAATAGTATTTTATTGTGTAACTACATAAGTGATCTTACCATGGAAAAAGAATGATGTATCAGAATTTATTTGATGTGTGGTAAATAATTAAATAGTTATTTCAGGATGTGAATACAATTTATTGTGTAATTACATAAGTGATCATACCATGTGTCATAAGAGGTTTTGATGTTAATAAAATATAGGCTATCCCGGACAAATAGATGTATCAGAGGATACCAGGATAGTGCCAGATAAGAGACTGGTCTTATAATAAATACCCCCTTCTCTGAAAACAGCAAGGGCGTATAGACATAAAAGTGGGGTCAAGCTATGTAAGTTCTCAGAGAAGATGATGATGTAGTACTCTGAGTCCCTAACTGCTGCCTCTTGAGATCCCAATTTGGTAAATGAGTAACTGTGTTATTTTATTTGGCTACGTCTAGGGTAATCTATCCAATATAACAGTATTAATTTCACAACAGAACTTTAACTTAAATAAAAGTATTAAGCAAGACTGTATGAAATTTTATGTACAATTTAATTGTCCTGAACCTCAATCTTTTCAGGTCAGGAATTCTCAAAAGCAATAAAAATGTTATTTACAAATGAAAATAAATATGTTGGAAACACTGTTCCATGTTTGTAGGGTGTGTACAGGACTAACTACCCAACAGTTTCTGTTCATATGAGTGATAACGTCTGCTATTTCTAAGCTGTAAGCTCTCTTTATTATTTTGATGGTCTTATCTCTTCATCATAAAAAGGGCTGTAATCCTAGTTTGATTACTCTTGGGTGAATGATTGGATGTTCTGACACTGGCCTTTATAAAGGACTTATCTTCGAATGTTGTTGCTGATTCTTATATGCACAAGTCAGGACCACAAACTTAGTAGCTCCTGACTGAGAAGATGGGATCTGGTTCCAGTTATATGAGGACCTCTCAACTCCCACACTTCCTCTCAATTGAATGCAGCCACGAGGTAATTTCGTGATATAACCTGGAATAGAAGGACAACCACATTCCATGTAGAAGTCTGCCTCAATTCACTCACCCACAAACAACATCAAGTCTTTCCCTTTTTCAGGTATTGTGCTAACAAGTTGCACAAGACCTAGAATTTCTTTGCCTACAGTCCGTTCAATGTGATCATTCTTTCCCTGTATTGATTCAATGTCAGTGTCCTTAGTCCATGCTTGGCTTCCGTACAATAATCATGTTAAGTACCAAACAGCATGTGACCTATTGATTACTTCATTCTAACTTTTCCTGTACGTTTATCACATGATCTTTGAACAGTGTGTCACTCCAGAAGAAATACTAATTTAAATCGCTACTAATACTTACTGTCGTAATTTTTTACCATATTAGCAAAGACTATACACATTTTTATTTTATTTCGAACATGTCTGCAAAACTACATACATTCATAAATGGGTCAGTATGGCAGAACACATTAGTTTCACTTTCTACTAGCACTCGAACAAATAGTCTGGTTAATCATAGGTTAATAATTAACAAAAGATACAGATCTATATATCGTTCTTACCCTCAGGCAAATATATATACACACACAACAAGCTGAACTGGCCCTCAAAGGGATCTAGAGCTGCTCTCAGATCAGAAGGCAAAGACTTTGGTCGTTAATGTCTCTTTAATTCTGTCAGCTAGGTGCGGAAGTTTCAAATCGAGTGGCCCAGATGGTACGTTCTCGTTGCTATTTATAGAACTACATCCACTCAATCAGAAACGCAGTCAAAAAATATTTTTAGAGACTAGTGACTGATGCGAATCTGAGCGTGTTTGTATAATCTGACTAAGTTTAAATATGTTATATTATAGTTATTAGTGGACCGATTTTAATTATCAAAAGTGATAACCAAACGGCCAATTGTTCTCTATCGTTCTATATGGTTTTCCTTTAGTTATTTCTTTGCATTTCAATCTGGGTAATTTTTAAGTAATTAAATTTGGCATTACCCTGATGTGAAAATATCACTAAAATAAATTTTTCTACTACAATAAAATTTTATCATGCGTGAATATTTATGCTTATGTGCTAAGCAATATCAGCGCTATAATGTGAGACATTTCCTTATGTTTAGTTATCTTTAGTTGTTAAGAAATAAAATATATTCGTTCGGTTAAAAAAACAAATATCATTGTTACCAAGTTAAAAGGTTCTTAGATAAATTTTGGTGGGCGGTAAATTTGACTGAGTTCTTAGACTGCTTCAAATACTTTAGTTAGTTTTAGATTCAAATATTATGCTAGTTTTTGAGCGGGGGATTTGAGCGTGGTGTCATACAGATTCAAAATTTTTACGACACCATGGATGAAGAATGTATAAGAATTTATTTGATGGGTGAAATCCAAACTATATACCCACAGTGTTGACTATAAGTCTTGTAAACATATTTGGAAGGATCCTACTACATTAGTTGACAATTCCAGCACTTTACTAGTTGACTGGAAGGACCATATGTACAAGGGACTATGTCATCACATCCGTGATTAAATTAACTGATGTATTATTAGTATGTATATTATTATGTATATTATTATATAACTGCAAGGTAGACATATGTGTATACTGACAAGATACCATTAACACTTGTGGCATCTCATACACATGCATAAACTGATAACACTCACACCCACCACACTTAGTCGAGTGAACTCCTAAGTAGAGACTATCCTCGGGCTATGTGATTTTTTCAGGTTTCGGTCGCGAATACTGATCTCAGAAGTCAGAAGTGTACACCACAAAGTGTTATCCTGCAAAGCGACACGGAACACCGCAGTGGGTCACTCATATGTGCTGATATCCATTAGTAAATTGAACAATCAGAAGAGACAGTATATCTCAAGTGTGTGCAACTTCAGTCGTTACTGTCAGGGGCCAATGCTGTCTATCCGCCAGAACATTAACCGAGAACATTGAGCGAAGTGACCAAATTAAAAAACTTTGAGAGCAAAATTATGTGAGATAGCGTCAAATGAGGAACAAAAGTTTTATCAAAAGTCAGTTACCAGACTACTACTAAACCAGTGACATTTTTACAAGTGTAAACAATCATTGTGTATTGTGACTTTAATGAAAATATATTTCCTATAAATATTTTTTTCATTCTAACATTTCAAGATAAGAAGAAGATAAAAGAATCATTATAAATAAATTGATTTAAATTGTATTTTGGACTTTGTTAATACTGTTACAGTTAAAGTTTATTTGGGATTACATTGTTCTTATGTTCATAGCATAGGGTAGTTGTTAAAAAATGGGCACTCTTGTCTTCTGCGTCTAATTATTACGATCTAGATAGGAGTACTACTACACCTGCGTTATCCATACACCCGTACTCATTTCTGGGACTGGGGTATATCTTATAGTTCTGTATTCCTTCACGAATTATTATCGTCTATCCACAAGACAACTTATCATTCAGATTATTGAGACCTTTAATAAAGTCGTTA
This sequence comes from Oreohelix idahoensis, assembly GCA_024509875.1. Taxonomy (NCBI): domain Eukaryota; kingdom Metazoa; phylum Mollusca; class Gastropoda; order Stylommatophora; family Oreohelicidae; genus Oreohelix; species Oreohelix idahoensis. The sequence goes on from JAMPIV010007946.1 coordinate 14,261, forward strand.
CACTGGGGGGTCGTCCGGGATATCTTTGAAATCCTGAGCCAGAAAACTCGCTTCTATCTTGAGAAAATTTTGTTAGGAAGTTTTGAAAATGTTTCACAAAGTTAAAAGTTTTTTTTTTTTTAGAGTACCGTTGAGTACCTATAATTTGTTAATTAAGTTTATTTAGTTAAGCTTAATTAAATTAATGAGTAAGACTATACCCTCTGAAAAGTATGGCTGATTTGGTAAAGGTAAAGTCTGCAATAATACAGATGGGAAAGGAGTTAGGCCTAAGTAGCGATGCTCTCATCCGGTATGTGACATCAGAAAGTGGTAAGTATTTGGACAGTGAAGCCAAGAAATTGGAAGCTGAGGAAAGAAGGTTAGCAGCCGAAAGAGAGACCAAGAAACTTGAAGTAGAAGCAGAAAGATAAGCTAAGAAGCTGGATGCAGAAAAAATGAGATTAGTAGCTGAGAGAGAAGAAAGAAGGATACAGGCTGAAAGAGAGCATGATTTAAAGTTAAGACAACTGGAAATCAATGCAGCTGCGAGTATAAATGGTAGCAGTTCACCTCACTCTCACAGTAGCCATAGCCAAGGTCCTCAAAATGGTGTTATGAACTTCCATTTGGATGCTTTTATGAAGAAGGATGACTCTATTAAGTCCTACATAGACACGTTTGAGCGACTTGCTTCGACATATGCCTAGAGAAGGAAAAGTGGAGTGTTAAGCTCTCTCAAGGATTGAGAGGTATTTCTTATGACGTGTTTTTGAAACTGCCCAAAGAGGAACAGGAAGACTTTGAGGCTCTGAAGCAAGCATTGCTTGTTCGCTATGAGCAAAACTCGGAGGCTTATCGTAAGAAATTCCGAACTGCCAAGAAGGAGGCTCAGGAAACCTACCGACAATACGCAGCTCGGATGGAAACTTATCTACTGAGGTGGTGTACGCTGGGAAACGTTTCGCAAGATTTCGAGGGACTAAAGGAAATGATTCTGATAGAACAGCTTTTAGATTCCATGGCCCCTGAAACAAAGAAATTCCTGGTAGAAAACAGATGGGATAGGTTGGAAGACATAAGCAAATATGCTGAAAGTCACGAATTGGCACATTCTTTAACACAGGGAGCAAAACTAAAACAAAGTGAAGTAGCTAAGAAACCTCAACAATACACCAAATATGACGGGAATGGGCAAAATCAGGACCATCACTATAAAAACAAGCCCCGATATGAACAAAGAGAAAGAACCCCTCTGGAATTTGGAAAGAAACCTTCCAGAAAAGAAGACAAGTAGTGCAAATATTGCAAAATGAGCAACCACAATAGTATGGACTGTAGGAAGAAAACTCCTCATCACGCTGCATGTCTAGCAACAGGGAGCAAGAACGGACAGGAACTGACAGTGAGTCAGAAGAACCCCCACTACCCCCTGTAAGTGACCGTGAACGGCACTCAAGTCACATGCTTATATGACACAGGTCTGAATTTTGACTCAGTCATGAATTCTACCCTGCTAATCCCAGAACAAATCACCACTGAAACAGTGGAAATAACAGAGCCAACAAAGGGAGCAGTAACCATGACATTACTTGTAGCTAAAATCCAAGTGAAATCTCGCTATGTGGAAGGAGAGATAAAGGCAGCCGTACTTGATGATCCTATCTACCTCTTGATTCTGGGCTGTAGATATGTATTTTTAGGAACCCCTGTAAAACCTGTAGTCATGACAACAGTCAAGACCAGGTCCAGTTCCAAGAAAATGGAAGAGAGTCCCATAAACACTCATCCTGAAGAGATGAAAAAGGCTCAAGCAGCCGATAGCACACTGAAGCCTTGCTTTGGCCAATTGCCAAGAGCTCAAAACCCTCCTGAAAAGGGAAACGTTTACATGAAAAATGGACTACTTTACAGAAAAGCTGGAACAGGACCTCAAAGCCATGGACAGCTAGTAGTATCAATTTCATATAGGCAAAAAGTGATGGAACTAGGACATGCTATACCCTTTAGTGGTCACATGGGAATTGGAGCCACAAGTCAAAGGATAGGTTGTCACTACTTCTGGCCAGGAATTACTGAAGATACAAAACGGTATGTGAAATCCTGTCCAGAATATCAAAGGGTAGCTCTAAAACATTGGACAGCACCAGCAACTTTTGGAGAAATGCCTTTTATGGGTACACCCTTTGAAAGAGTTGCAGTGAACATTGTAGGACCACTCACTAGGACGAAGAGGAATGGTTATATCCTAACTCTAGTAGATAGTTCCAGTGACTATTGTAGGACCACTCACTATGACGAAAAAGAGGAATGGTTATATCCTAACTCTAGTAGATACTTGTTCCATGTAGGGAGAGGCCGTAGCCATGTCATCAATTGACACTAAACATGTGGCAGAGGCACTGTTGACAATATTCACCCGGTTAAGTTTCCCACATCAAATATTGACAGATAATGGATCACAGTTCAAGGGAAAGCTAGCTCAAGAAGTATTTAAGATATTTCAGGCCAGACACTATCATTCCTTTCCTTATCATCCTCAAGGAAATAGCCAGGTAGAGCGCTTCAACGGAACCCTAATATCCATACTTAGGAAACTGGCACTGGAAAAACCAGACCCCTGGGTTGAGTATTTAACGGCAGCATTATTTGCTTACCGGGAAGTCCCACATTATTCAACTGGATTGGCTCCGGCAACATTGGTATTTGGCCGGCCAATAAAAGGTCATTTGGAAGCATTGTTGCGGACTTTGATTGATGAGAAGGCAGAGGAAACCGTAACATGAGCATTCCAATATGTAAATGAGTTAACCTCTCGTCTTAAAACGGGCTGGAAACACGCAAATGATAACTTGCGCAAAGCCAGAAGGAAACATGCTGAGAATTCAACAAGAAAGCAAAGGATAGGGAACTTGCTGTAGGGGAGAATGTGCTGCTTCTGTTGCCTGGCAGTAACACCAAGTTACAATTAGGTTGGCAATGACCATATGTTGTTCTAGAAAAATTATCTAGAACTAACTACAAAACTGACAAGGAAGGAAAGGAAAAGATATACCATGTGAATCTGCTGAAGAAGTATTATGACAGGGTACCGGAAGTGAATCATATGATGACTCTTGCCATAGCCGCGGAAATGAAGCACGAACCTTTGACCTCAGTTGAATATCCATTGAGACCATGTGAAACTTATGAATAGGTAAATGTTAGTGAACATCTGTCTCAAGAACAGAGGGAGCAAGTTAACAGGTTATTGCAAACCCATGCAGATATACTCACAGATAAACCAGGGTGCACCAACTTGTTAGCGTATAACATGAAAGTCATAGACTCGACACCTATCTGTGTGAAAACCTACCCTATTCCGTACGCAAAAGCACAAGCAATGAAGGAAGAAATCGACAATCTTTTGAAAGAGAACATCAAAGTCAGAATCAGCATATAATGCGAGTGTAGTGCTACTCCGGAAAACTAGTTGAGAACACCGACTATGTATAGACTACTGGAAGCTTAATGCTGTGACTGAATCGCAGGCAGATCCCTTGCCTGACACTAGCCAACTGTTCTCAACGCTTAGCAAAGCTAAGTATTTGTCGACGATAGATCTGAGTAAAGAGTACTAACAAATTCCAGTAAAATCTGAAATCGGACACATGTTGGCTTTCAGTACCTCAGAAGGGCACTATGAATTCGATGTTTTACCATTTGGATTAAAAAACGCTCCGAGTGTATTTTCTCGTATGATGAGGAAATTACTGGAACCTCCAAAGAACCCTATATTACAAATTTCATGGATGACATCCTCATTGCCACAGAAACATTTGAGGAACATTTGTCAGCACTCTCCATGTTATTTGGCAGACTCAGAGAGGCGGGTTTGACTATAGTTCCGTATTCCTTCGTGAACTATCATCGTCTATCCACAAGACAACTTATCACTCAGATTATTGAGACCTTTAATAAATCCGATACAGACGCCATTCCTAATGCAGGTTATTTCTGCTCGCCAAGAAGATTATAATGTTTTCAACTGAATATAAATCCTATTTTGAGAATGAATTTTGAATGGATTTTCGTTGGAGAATTCCAAGGAATTGTGAGTATTTGATTTTATGGGTATCAGAAGAATCGCATTTAGAAAGTCAATAAAAAGAACTGTGATAAAGTCAATCCGTTTAACACCCCGCTCAAATTCCCCGATTCAAAAATCTAGTAACGAAAAATTACACCCTATAAACCCCACTATTATATTTGAAAATTACCAAGGACAAGGTCAATCGTACCGCTAAGAATTGGACACAATATTTGAAATTTTTCTACTATTATCGTTTAAAAGGGTTACCACCCGCAAACGCATTCAACCCCATCCTAATATTTAATGAAGGACGTAGCTAATCTATAAATAACTACAGCATTTGAAATTTGGTCCCAAGGACATAGCCTATAAAAACAGTCCATGATTGGCACAAGATTTGAATTTTTCTAAGACCAAGCGTAGTGAGTCCCATCCCCCAAACACACACGCAGCTCGCGTTACCCTTCCCAATATTTTATGACGAAAGCCGGAAAGTATGGCAGAAAACCAACTTGTTACTTCGTCTTGAAAAGGGAGAGAGGGGAAAGGGTGGGTTAAAAAGGAAAAAACAAGCCTAACTTATGCGTTTGAAAATGAAACTAAAACAAAATCTGTACGGGGCGAAGGGGGAAAAGCTTAGATAATGTACTGCTTTCTAAATAAAGAGAGTAAATAAAAGGGATGTTCTGAATGATAACGCTAATATTATTTAATATCTTACCATAACAATTTCCTTTATATTACATCATCTTGCCTTAGAAAATCTATTTGGTTAGGAAGAAAGAGTAAATAATTACGATAAAATTACATAGATGAAAACGGTGAAGAATAGTTAGATGAAAACTAGATAGGATGATAGAGGCCAAAGGGCAGTTTAATAATCAATTTTAACTTTTGAAATCGGTCCATAAATGGCTGAGATATGACAGAAATAAAAATAAATAAAATCAGACTAGCAAACACACTGATTAACACTCAATGCTTGGGGTTTTCAAAAGAGTCAAATTTTGGACGCGTTGTTTCATTGGCTAGTGAGATTGATAACATGTAACGCATTCTAGGCTAGAACGCCATTTGAAAATTATAACCGCAGTGCCAAGATGAGAACAGAAGGGGAGCTTTTCTGAATAAGTTTTACCTTATGGACGACAGCAGTCTGAATTTTGTGCCATCGTTCTGCTAGTCATGTGGTTCATTGTGTGAAGGATTCATTATTTGCGGTAAGAGAAATGACTTTATTAATTGTATATGTATGTACAGGCCACAAGGGTGTGAGCCATAAATTTGTGTTGTACGACATTGCCATTGGAAAAGAATTACGACATCCTAGCAAGCACATGCCTAAGCAGACTTGGGAGGGGTGGTGGGGGGGGGGGGGAATGAATTTACATTTTGTTTGCATTTTACCATTACAAATCATACGATTGTAAGTCCAGAAACTACTGGCAGTCTTCTGCAGGCCACAGTGTTCCAGTAACCCTTGGAAAAAATAAATAGGATGTCATAATAAAAGAGTTAACAGATCACTAGAAAGAGAAAAAGAAAAGTGTGTACCCCAGCTGATGATATGGAAGATAACAAAGGTTTAAAGTGACAGGGGCGTTGAAGCCATGTGGGAAGGAGAAGGTACCCACTGAGTGTGAAGAAGTCACATAAAATTAGGGACTGAAGCTATTGGTTAGCACATGCAACTGATCACAAAGAATGCTTAATGATGTTTAGTTGTTAGTTGTGGAGATATATAAAAAGTGTACTTAGGGAGGAATTGTTCCTCTTGTTGCAGGGTTGCATCACCTATTACCACGTGAGACATAACCTGGAGCTGCAAAATACGAGGCAACTTGCCGGTTGCTTATACTGTGAAGTCAAACTGTAGTAGCCGTCTCCAGAATACACTGCTGTGAAAGAGTGTGCAGTATTTCCAGCAAGCCATCCACTTTCAACTGAAAAATAAGATAAGCCCAAATCTTGAGGGCTCATGACATCTCATTATATTTTATTCTCCACACTTTCAATAAACTTTCTTGTGACGTGATGAGAAGACCAGTCCCTCACACTAGTGACCTCTCTTAAGACATTATTACTTCAGCAGGGGATACAATTATAGAAACATTTTAGTAATAACATTTATTGGACAAGATGTCCTTCATATTTATTTAAATTTGTATATAAACATATTTCTTTTGAGTTGAACATTCCTGTCCTCAAAAAAAAAAAAAAAAATTGAGGATCAGGAAAATAAAAATTGTAAAGTAATTTTATAACTTTAACCACTGTCTTACTTAAGTTCATTATATTGAGTTACAGTTGTGTTTAAGTTATCATCATATCACCACACATACATTACCCTAGACACGTAGCCATATAACATAATAGAACCTAAAATATTACACAGAGTGAGATCTGAGAGTGGTAGCGGTTAGGTACCCTGAGAATACATCATCATCATCAACTATTAGACTCAGGGACTTACATAGCTTGACCTCACTCTGTTGACTCTTACTTTTTAACATCAATAACCTCTCTCAAACCACCACATAACCAATTTTTTGAAGCAAACACGAAGGAGAAAATAATAAGCAATGACTATCCCAGGAGAACTCCTAAATGCCCGCTTTATCCACATAATTACAATTAACGTGAATTTGCTCAGAGGGATTAATTTATGAATATAAGAACCAAGCTTGAAGATTATTTACTATACTAGCAATAACCCGTCAAAATTGACAGGTTTTTAATTATAGTGTGTTGTTTCTTATACACGTATTACAGACGGTACTATTACTACTGCGGTCATTTCATTGCAGGCGACTGTCATTAGATATTTGTAATGAAAATTATATGGATGTATTAAATATGAAGACATGGAGTAACCTCCCTAAATGACATGTGGAGCTGTGATAATGACCTAATAGACCGGAAATTGACTAAATAACTAACATTTCTTTTATGACAACATGTCTCGTAATTGTTCGTGAATCTTTTAAAATCTTGACTTTCCATAATCAAACTGTTCATGCACACCGTCATTTGCGCACTTTTCTATTTTCGGGAGAGTACATATAAGGGAAACAAAACAATTATTGTCTAACTTTCAACCACAGTAGCACGCTTAAGCTGTGGTTAAAAGATAATGTACTCTCTCGAAAATAGAAAAGTGCGCAAATGACAGTGTGCATGATGTGACCGACCGACCGACCGACGTACTTACGGCGGGAATTGTGGTATTGGATTATAATCCCCAGTCAACGGTTGTCCGTGCTACTTGCAAAATTCTGCATAAATGTATCTATGTACGTGAGTTGAACATTGCCAACAACTAACATCATATAAATTTTGAAAAGCGAAAAAAAAAAAAAAATGGAAAGAAAGATTTTCCCTGAAGGAAGAGAAAAAATAAACGGCGACAGGTATTAGTAAGTCATCGGACTTACTGCCATAAAAGATTGAAGAATAAAGCAAACTGCAGTAGCGAATTCCATAAAAAATAAACAACATCCGCTTATCACAGAAATAGATCTTTCAAACTTACATTTTACGATCGAGGTCTTATCTGGTATATGAAATCTGGCCAAGGCCAAACAAAACTTCTTCTTCTTTGATCCTTAGCGGCCAACCGTCAAAGCAGTCGGTGACCATCACGCCTAGTGGCGTCTTGTAAGGCAACAACAAACTGATTCCACTTTGCTCGGTCGGTGGCCATCCTTCGTACAGTGCCCCAACTCTGGTTCATTCTTTGCATCTCAGCCTCCACAGTCCTCCGCCAAGTTGTTTTTGGTCGGCCTCTCTTTCGTTTTCCTTCAGGGGTCCAAAGCATAGCTGTTCTTGTGATGGCATTGGGGTCTCTTCTGAGGACATGGCCAACCCAGCTCCAGCGTCTGCCAGCTATGATAGTGTGCATGTCCTCTTGCTTGCTCCAAGTAAGCAGATCTTGGTTGGTGATGGTATTCGGCCAAAAGATTCGGTGAATTTTTCTTAGGCATGTTGTGTGAAAAGAGGACAATTTCGACATTTCCTTCTCTGTAACTCTCCAGCATTCCGCACCATAGAGAAGCACAGAAAGCAAACAGCTCTGATATAATCTTAATTTTGTGCTTGTGCTGTATTGAGAGGACTTCCAGAAGTTGTTTAGGCTAAAAAAAGGCTGTTCTTGCCTTATTCATTCTGATGTTGATGTCTTTGCCTGCCCCGCCGTCTGGTGTTACTATGCATCCTAGGTATGTGAAGGTGTCTGTCTGTACCAGTTGCTGATTCCTTACTGATATGGGCTCAGGGTTGCTCACATTGAGAGTCATGACCTCTGACTTCTTTAAATTGATGTTCAAGCTCACCTGCTGGCTAAACTTATTAAGTCTATCCGTTTTTTCCTGTATGGGTTGATGTGAATGTGCTAGTAGTGCAATGTCATCTGCATATTCCAGATCTTCCAATGTAGAAAATGTAGTCCATCTTATTCCTCTTGGACTGCCCTCTGTTGTCTGGCGCATCACCCAGTCTATGACTGTTAAAAATAGAGTGGTTGATAAGGGGCATCCCTGTCGTACTCCTGTCTTCACCTCAAAGGTTAGGTTGCTCTGCCCAACACTACACGTAAAGTTGGCATAAAGGCTTTTTATGATTGACACTATGCAGCTTGGAATTCCATAAGCCCTCAGTATTTTCCATAAACTGTCCCTATGTATGCTGTCAAAAGCCTTTACAAAATCAACAACGTTAATGTATAGCTGTCTTTGCCATTCTGAGCACTGCTCTATAATGTTCCTGAAAGTGAATATATGATCTACACATCTTCTGTTCTTTCTAAATCCTGCTTGTTCTTTCCTCAGTTTGTGGTCTACTGCTTTTGAATTCTCTGTATAATTATCCTGCCTAGTATTTTGCTGGGAAGTGAGAGAAGAGTGATTCCTCTCCAATTATTGCAGTCTGCAAGATCTCCCTTCTTGGGCAATTTGACAATTATTCCTTTGTTCCACTCTGATGGTGTTGTCCCCGTTTTCCAGACTTGTACAAATAGTGGTTCTTTTAGTTCTGCTGCTAGCGCAGGGTCTGTCTTAAATAGCTCTGCATTTAAGTTATCATGGCCAGGAGCTTTTCCGTTCTTTAGCCCTTTTATTGGTGTGATGATTTCTTCTTTTCGTGGAATGTCTGTATTTACATCTACATCGTTTTCAGCCTCAGGAACATTCAATTGTGTCTCTGGTGGTTCCTTGTTCAGAGTTTCTCTGAAGTGCTCTGCCCATCTTGTTTCCTGTCCCTCTGCTGTCGTGATGAGATTTCCTTTCTTATCTCTTACTAATGTAATATTGTTTGCACCTCGTTTTCCGCTGATGAATTTAGTTATTTTGTATACTGTGCTTTGTTCATTTCTCAGTGCTGCTTCTTCTGCCTGTCTTGCAAGATCGTCTAGGAAATTCCTTTTGTTGGCTCGGGTTTGGCATGTAACTTCCTTGTCCAGCTGACTGTACTGTTCGCTATATAGTTGCTTTAACCTGGGGGACTTCGCTTCTGTTTTCTTTCTTTTCATTTCCTTTCTCAGTGTTATGGTGTTTAATGTTTCTGGTGTTATCCAGTCTTACTTCTTCCTTTCCTGGAATCCCAAGCATGATTTGCTGCTTTCCTTATATATTGTTGAAATGGTGTTGAATTTCTGGTCTATATCATCAGTCAATGTCTTTTCCTGACTTTTGGCAAATTGATATCGTTTCTTTATGTCAGCCGCAAAAGCTCTTCTGGTAAGGGGGTCCTTCAGTTTGCTGATGTCAAACCTTTTCTGTGTAGTTACAGTTGGTGCAGCCCTTCTTAGTTTCACTTTCAGTTTTGCTACTACTAAATGGTGATCACTTCCCATATCTGCACCTCTTCTTACCTTCACATCTTGTAATGCATGTCTCCATCTACCGTTAATCATGATGTGGTCTATCTGGTTTCTGTCCCGACCATTTGGTGATTCCCATGTTAATTTGTGAATTTCTTTATGTGGGAAAAGTGTTCCTCCAATGACCAGGTTGTTAATACTACAGAAACTTATTAATTTATCCCCATTTTCGTTTGCTGTTCCACTGCCGCATTTCCCCATTACTCTTTCATTATATGTATTGTGTGTACCACCTTTCGCATTGAGGTCTCCCATTACTATAATAAGATCATATCTGGGTGTGTCTTCCATTTCTTTCTGCAGTTGTTGATAGAATTCATCCTTGACCTCTTCATCGCTGTCATTCGTTGGTGCGTAGCATTGTATTATTGTAGTATTGGTGAATCTACCTCTCAATCTTAACCTTATCAGTATGTTGTTGATGGGTTTCCATTCCAGTAATGTCCTTTCTATTCCTTTCTGTAAAATAAAGGCTACGCCTTCATTGTGCTGTCCATCCTCTCTTCCAGAGGTAGAGTATTGTTTCTCCTGTTGCTGTTTTAACTTTTCCTGCCCCTGTCCATCTGCTCTCGCTTATCCCTAGAATGTGTAACCTATAGTTTCTCATTTCTGCCGTGACCTGTTTTAGTTTACCCGTCTCATTCATTGTCCTGACATTCCAAAATCCTATTCTTGAATCATGTTTTGCGGTCAGGACGTCCGTTCTCATGTCAGTGGCTTCCTTTCGGCTTTCACCACTGACAGTCATACGAGCCTCAGACTCTGGATATCCGTCCCGCTGCAAAGTTTGTTTATTCGTTGTTGTTTCCGTAACTTCAATTTTTTTTACATAGACAAGGGTGTCAGCCCTATGCTAAAACCCCCCAACCTGGAGGACCAGGGTGTCTGCTTTCGTCTGACCCCTGCCCGCGCAAACCTGTCCAGCTTGGTAGAACCTTCCAGGAGTAAAACTCCCGCTGGCATAGCTCTGGGGATAATCAGGGTACGCAAGCCGCTATACCTCGACAAGGTATTGACACCGGTGATGGCAGCAAACAAAACAGACGAGCTGAATTCAAGACGTTATACCAGCTACACAACCTGGGTACTTTTAATTATACAAACATAACATTAAAAACTGTGACACATTACCACTCCGATAACGTCATACGAGACAGGCAATACTTATATTTTTTTTACTATATCAGATTATATTATATCATCAGAGGCTTCAGACCAAGCTTATATAGACCTCATTAAAGCGTCAGTTTGCAAATGAAACCAGAAATAAAGAGATGTTTCCCTCCTATTGTTATATATGTATGCATATACACACACACATATATACATACATATCTTTCACTCCTTATGAAGCACAGAGCCGCCACTGTAGATGGCCTCCTTAAGGAAGCTTATGCCAAAGCACAATCACACGCAGCAGTGATTTAATTACCGTAACAGTTTGTTTGGCATTACGAGGTTGCGAACCCTATGCACAATCTTACATTAGTCGCCTGTTACGACATGCATGAAGGGGCAGCTGTCCTATTCTTTCTCTGTCTCCCCAAAGACCTCGGGTAACTACACGGGGCTACTTCTAGATGTTATCAACAGGTTCGTTCACAGCGTGTCCTGCCCACAGCCAGCGACGCCTTCTCATCTCCTGTTCAACTTGCACTTGTCTGCTTCTCGTCACTAGTTCCACATCGATGATCTTTTTGTACTATTTCAATGTCTATTCTATATAAGAACCTTTTGTATGAAGGGAGTTTAGAGTGGTTAAGAGGTATGGCGTCCGCCTCGAGTTCCCAGTTGAGGGGAAATATATTTTTTGAAATTTTTTTTTCAGAACCAGTGATCCTAATGATGTCATGCTCCCCCCTGCAATCACTCCCCTTCTCCCCCCCCCCCCCCCCCCCCCCCCCCCCCGGGTTCCTCCTGGGTTATGAGATCGGATGCCTAGCGAAAAAATAGGAGGTCCTGTGTGCAAGTTTGCGCACGTTAAAAAGTCCCAGGGCTGTTTGGAAAATCGTAAAGAGTAGGTTTATCAGGCCGCTGCCGTGGCAAAATTTTAAAAATTAGCAACCTACCCCCACCACAAAAATATTTACAGTAATGTGTGATTCCAATACACACATTGGGATTCTCGCCGCTGCTATGGAGTTCGTTCACTGTGCTGAGATCCTCCTTGTGTGATCTAAGGGAGGAGATCGTGTGCAATTAAGATAGTCCTTAAAACCAAAACCAAACCAAACCAAACCTATGTATGAAAGTTTGTAACTCCTTAGCGGTTGTTTTTGTTGTATATACGGTGTGATAGAAAGAGTTCTCTAGTAGAATACCAGTGTAGTTATAGGTAACATTACAGGTGTGATGTCCGGGCTGTAAGCTTTGTAACAGGTGGTGAAATACGTGATGAGTAACAAAGTTCAATATACAGTTATGATTATTGTGCGTGTGTGTGTGTGTGTGTGTGTGTCGCGGTTAAGCGTGATAGGTGTAAAGATAGGTGTGGCCAATGGAATAATATCAATTAGGTCTCCAGAGATCGGCACGTTAATAAGAGAGAGATCTATTCGAGATAACAAAGGTAGTCCCACAGCAGATACTACCGTAGCGGAGTGAAGTGTTAGAGACTTCATACTAGGTTCAGCATCGACAGGTGAGGTGACCAGTTCCCTTCCTCGCTGCATTTTCCTTCCCTAACTCAATGCCAGGTACCCATTTACAGCTGAGTAGACTGGAGAGTGTCGGTATCGGGATTCGATCCCGGCACCTTTGCCGCGAGAGACCAGAGCTCTAACCACTCCGTCAATCGGACGCTCATTCGAGATAAGTAACATTAAATAGAACAAGGTGTGTTTATGAACGATAACGTTAATGTTAGGTGATAGGGAAAAGACGGAAACGGAGAAAAAAGGAGAACGATGAGGGGAAAAAAAAGAAGGTAAAAGACGATGAAAGAATAGGGCCACCTAACCGCAATGTGTGTGTGAGTGAGTGAGTGAGTGAGTGAGTGAGTGAGTGAGTGAGTGAGTGAGTGGGTGTGTGCGTGTGTGTGTGTTTGCTGTAGCTGTACGAATGTATACAGTAAAAACAGTTTGGCCGTTTAAAAAGACAGAACACCTTACCAAAGACTATAATTGGAAGGCAGCGCAGAAGGCAAATGTGCAAGAGGAAGAAGGCGCTATAAATGGGAAGATAACATCGACAGAACAGAGTCTGTCAGAGTGCACCATCAAGACAAGAGACAGAAAAAGAGTCTGACAGAGTGCACCGACAAGAGACAGAAAAGAGTCTGTCAGAGTGCACCATCAAGACAAGAGACAGAAAAGAGTCTGTCAGAGTGCACCATCAAGACAAGAGACAGAAAAGAGTCTGTCAGAGTGCACCATCAAGACAAGAAACAGAAGACATTGGAGATCTACTGCAGGCGACCTTCGTGATGAGCTGTTACCACGCAATGCTCAGCTTTGTTACTTCCCACCTTTATTGAGCCTTCTTCTACGTTCAACGTGCCGCTAAGTTTACGAATACACCACTGTTTGTTAGGTAAATCCAGTTCGTTCCGCACAATAAAAAGCGACGCAAATTGAAACAAATACTCAAATAAAAGATAGTTTGAATCAGAGGTTGACAATTATTGACGAATATCCGAACTATTCATTCGCTCCGACAAGTAGATTATTGTTTACTCGACGTCAGCTCAGAGAGTGCCCCGCGGCCTGTATTGTTCAGTCTAAGCACATTTTGTTTTTTTGTAAAGATACAAAGAGCCAATATGTAACGCTACAATGAGCCAATACCTCACTTTGATTATTTTCAAAATGTCTTTAGAACAGTGGTTTTCAACATGGGCTATATACTCCGGGGGCCATGCCATATTTCTAGGCGGCTACAGTGAGATGGTAAAGTAACTTTTTCCCGCTAACAGCGACTATGAGGGGGAGGGGGGCCGCACAGAGGTAAATGAGGCTCAGAACGGGGGCCATAAGCAAAAAACGGTTGAGAACCCCTGCTTTAGAACGGGATTACGTTTATTCAATTTGTTAGTTGTCTGATGTGGTGTGATTCTTCCGAATGTTTACAGTCTACAGTTTCGTCTTGCGATTGTTTCCTCTTAATTCAGGGGGTGGGGGTGGGGTTAAAAGCCGGTTCGTTAAGAGGTGTAGGCTTACTTTTGTCTTCCCCACAGCAAGGGGCCCCATAAGCGCCAGTTGTCGCTCAGTCGGCAGTAAAATAAAAAGGGCTGCTTTATCACACACGTGTGGATTATGACACACCTACCGTTCCGTCGCTACAAGGAGCCAATCTGTAAAGTTACAAAGAGCCAATACGTAACTCTACAAAGAGCCAATAAGTAACATGACCAATAGTCAATCCGTAACGCTACAAAGAGCTAATCCGTAACGCTACTAAGAGACAATCTGTAACATTATAAAAAGCCAATCATAACACACGGAAGAGAGTCACAGACAACTTGAAAACAAGGTCACAGACAACTTGAAAACAAGCGGGAACAGCCCTGGAAGTCACAGAGACGTGATTTTAGAAGAGGAATGGTACAACGTACCGTGAGAAGATAAACAAAGAACAATAAGGACGTCCTGCTAGAAGACAGTGCCCGAAGTAAGCATATTACTCACATTAAAAGGAAGCAATTCACTTTCTTTGAACACAATATGAGAAGAAGACAGGTGGAATACATTCTGACAACAGAAAGATTGAAGGAAAAATAACTAGTGGATGACGAGGAGAGAAGATACTTGGACGATAGCGGTCCGGCATTTGATTCTGCCGGAGAATTTTCTTGATCAAGAGCCCTCCTGGTTTGGTTTGGGTTGGTTTTTGAAGACTATCTTTATTGCACGCGGAATACTCCATCAGTGCTCCGATCTCCTCCCTTAGATCATACAAGGAGGATCTCAGCACAGTGCACGAACTCCGTAGCACCGACGAGAATCCCAATGTGTTTATATAGGAATCACACATTCTGTAATATTTTTGTTGTGGGTAGGTTTCTAATTTTTAAATGCTGCCAGGGTAGCGGCCTGATAGGCCTACTCTTTAAGATTTCCAACTTCCGTGGAATTTTTAACGTGGGCAACATGCACACGGGACCTCCTATTTTATCGCCCTTATCCGAGAAGGTTAGGCATCCGATCTCATTACCAAGGAGACTAGGGGGGAGTATGATATCATTAGGACTACTGGTTCTGTGAAAAAAAAAATGTTCCATAAATTATATTCCCTCAACTGGGAATCAAATCCGGTACCTCTAGAACTCGAGGCGAACGCCATACCTCTAGGTCACTCCGACCCTGCCCTCCTGGTAGGACGACCGAAGTATTAGGAGAACGATGAGAAGCAATTTCTGTAGGAATAGATGAATGGGCCTCAGTGGCGTAACTACCACCTGGTTGGACCGGGCACGTCACGGAGGGCCCCAACAGCGAGTTGGCCCCGGAAATAAATAGTCGGAAGGAACCCTCGCCTATATACATATATACTTACACCTTTAAATTTCATATGCTCCTGTTTTTCAACGTCATATCAAGGCCCAGTTTTTGGAGTCAGAAATGCAAGGAATAAGGAAGACAGGGAAAGTTCTTACACTATAAATATGAAAATGAGCCCTCTTAAAGGATCGGCCATGGGACGCCCCGGAAGAGAGGTTTACAGACGTATGGCCGATCGTGTGTCTAATGACAACATCAGCCATCTTACAAGGAGGGATCAAACCATTTTTCGGCTCCGGACAATGCATATACCACTCAAGAATCACTTGAACAGAATCCAACCACAACACACTCCAGAGTTCCAGCTTTGTACCTAACCCGATGAAACTGTTGACCACCAATTCTTTGAGTACCCAGCACTCGATGATGTTAGGAAAATGCTCCTTCCTCCGAGGTTAGATAAATGGAATACCTTATATGGAGCAAAACAACAAGTTACGCACATACAGACACCACTACGTAGTATTAGGCCGAAGGGCGAGAACCTAAACGCCGCTGAAATTTTTTTTTTTTTTTTTTTTTTTTTTTTTTTAATTTGGTTCGGTTTTTGCCTTCTTCTGGCGAGGCGCGTTCCTTTCAACCTATAACAGTTAAGAAATGGCCGCGCAAGACCGTCTAATATTCTTTTATCTCTCTCGTTCTCCCTTTATTTATCTCTCTATTTATTTCTCTCTCTATCTCTCTGAATCTCTCTCTCTCTCCGTCTTTCTCTATCTCTCTTTCTCTGTCTCTCTGTCTCTCTGTCTCTCTCTCTCTCTCTCTCATGTTGCATAGAGTATCATTCCCATATGCACATAAGAAATGGGACATTATAAGAAGTTAATATAACAGCATACATTTAGAGTATCAAATCATAATAAAAATATAATATGTTTAAGAAAATAACAAAGAATGTAATAAACAAAAAAAAAAAAAAACAAAAAAAAAAAAAACAACAGCCAAAAAAAAATCCTAAACATCCATACAGTGTATTAGACAATAATTCGAAACATAATCAGATTAGGGTGGCATATAATCAGAGCTCATGAAATATCTGAATAGTCTGGTATTGAATAAGGAGCGACTTTGCGTGTTTTTCAGGGTATATGCAAGGCTACTAGAAATTAGCAGCTTCAAGTCTCGTAGCAGATAATGCCTAGGGCGTGACATGTTAAAACCTTAACTATTCTAGGTCCAGGTTTTATGAGGTTGGGTAACCATTTCTCTTCTTCGTCTTTGCCTTCCCTAACTCAAGAGCAGAATCAGACAGACAGACATGCAGGCAGGCAGGCAGCTAGCCAGCCAGCCAGACAGATGATTATTAAGAGCATTCATTTCTATTTTTCCGTCGCAGTAGCTGGAAAAGTATACCGTATATCTATAAAGATGAATTATTCTTTATTGGAATTGTGAAAAATAAATGCAGGCGAATATCAAACATTGTTAAATTCCGTTGAAAAATATGAAAACCCGAGTACTATTATTTTCAATGCGGAATATGACTTAAAGCCTAACGTCTACGTGTCATATATGTCAAAGGACCGTACATACTCGAGTATAAATTGATCCGATTATAAGTCGATCTCTAGACTTTAGGACTTAAAAATGGTTCAAAATAAAAGAACCCGTTTTTAAGTCGAATGAGTCTTTAGTCGATTCCGAATTTCCGCATTACATTGGAATTTCATTATCTTTCTGCATTTCTTTTTTTCCCTTTTAGCTTAACCCGTTCACGTATAGAACGCTTGAAATCGGCCCATTAAAATATAAAATGTATGACAGAATAAATGAATTCAGTATAAACAAATGACAGAAAGGAAGGGAAGAATGTCCCAATGTTCACCTCTTTGAAAATAAAGTTTGCTCGTTCGCTCGCCCGGAAAGTCATTTTTATTGTTTTTGGTCGTTGCTAAGTAGTTAAATACCGAGATCTCGGTATTTAGCGAGCCCTGAGTTGTAAACATATTTCTGATACATTAAAATGCTTCTGTTTTTTTTTAATAGATTTTTGTCAATTTGATGTTACATTTTTACTGCAAGCTATAAACTCCTTGAAAAATTATTTTTGGGTTTTAGTGCATTAAAAGCCTGTGTTTAAAATATCTTTTTATTATTTTTTATTTGTTTTAGGATCTGAGAAGTGACTTATTATTTGATTAGGATGCTAACCGTGAGGCCGAATCATATGTGAATATTAAATAATGATTTAGACTCTGACAGTGACACTGACGAAATTAAATCTAGTGACAGAAGTAATGATAGATCAAACGAAGGAGGCTGGTCAACAAGGCGTACGCCAGTTGAAATTTGTGACTTAAACTGGAATCTTTATAAAAGCTTTAAAAAACAAAAAAATCATATTTCGTTTAATGTTGACGATTTTAATGCTAATATACTGGGTGGTCATAAAGTCTTTCCCTGATTTCAAAATTTTACGACATCCTCCAGATGTTAAAAGCATCAAAGCTTGGTATATAAAGTTTACGGACACTGGCAGCGTCGGTGACATGCCCAGAGCAGGTAGGCCTCGTGTGAGTGAAGAAACTGTGGACGCAGTGCGCACGGCGTTTCAACGCAGTCCTAAGAAATCAACCTATCGTGCCTCAAGAGAACTTGCAATCCCTTGAATATTAGTGTTGAAAATCGCAAATGTTGAAATCTACAAATAGCATAAAAAAACTGTTTTAGTTCTGGAATAATTTCCAAAAAACCAAGTGTCTCTGCACAGAATACTTTTTGTTTTTTTAAATTTTTGAAATCAGGGAAAGACTTTATGACCACCCTGTACAATACAATACAAAATAATAATAATTTCTAAAATAAACTAAATAATAGCTTTGTTAACATTTCAACACAGAAATATTTAACAGGTCGTTATGTTCCCTCCCCATGCATCACGTGCGTGGAGGGTTGGTCCAAAAAATGATAAAAGTAGTCCCTTTCTCCAATAAGCGTTCTTAAGGGGGAACACCCACCCAGAAATGGGTTATCTTTTTAAAAAATTAACAGGAAAATAACTAACAAACTTGTTGACATAAAATTTGGCCACATGTTACAAGATATATTATATTTTATGATGAACAAAGTTTACTTTATAAATTTTAATGTTTTATGTGAAAATAATTAATTAACATGAAGTGATAAAAAAAAAAGAAAGGAAAACCCCCAGTGCACCTGGGAATGAATTTCACTCACATAAAAGGTGCAAAGAATGCCAAACCAGCAGATGATGTGCATAACATCCCTACCTATGGCGTGAACCACCCAAAAATGTCTACCTCAATGAGTTTTGTAGATATGGCTCTTGCAATATGACCGTTTTAAATAGCACAAATTTAGAAATTTGTATAGCAATATCTCTGTTTCTATACCATGTAAGAAAAAAGTGGAGGTTCATGCCATAAAGGATAATATGGGCTATAAGTGTGCAAAATTTGAAGGCTATAGCTTTAAAATTGTAGAAAATATCACCGGAACTGTGAATCGCAAGCCCTGTTTTCGTTAAAGTTTAGTTTTTAAAATGTTAAAACACTTATCTGATTCTCTTTGAACATTGATAACTCATAAACTATTACAGATAAACACATAATTCAAAAAGAATATCAAAGTAAAAAGGCTTATAAATATTTAAAACACAATTATTATATGAAAATCAAAAATAACCTTTTTTGTCTTTTTCTGGGTGTATATGCCCCCTTAAAGTGACAGACTTATTTCCTAATAGGCTGTCCATCACCTGGGCATCGATTTATGTTGTATATATTCTCAGAACAATCCACTATTAACCTTTCAGAAAATTTATAGTGGCAATAATAAAAAAATATTTTAAACACACGCTTTTGATGCATACAAAACCGAAAAATAATTTTTCAAACTGTTCATGGCTTGCAGTCAAAAAATGTAACGTCAAATTGACAAAAAGATAAGAAACGATATGTAGAGAAGTCATTGGTCCCGGGGGGGGGGGGGGGGGGGGGGGGAATCTACTATACATAACAACAGGGAAGAGGCAACTCCTCTAATGAAAAATGACGAGTGTTCTTCAAATTCTTTTGGAAGGGAGCATTCTGAGAAAGACCACCTAAAAAACTAGTAGGAGGAGCCTAACATAGAAACATGGAACGTTAGAACGTTCGAACACTAAACGGAGGAGGAAAGCTAGATTTTAGAGGCAACAAATATGAAACTTGATATACTGGAAGTTGCAGAGGCAAAATTATTGGATACAGGCTACCTAAAAAAAGACCACTACACGCTTAAACGCTCAGGAGGAGAAAAACACGAAACAGGAGTAGGAATGTTGATAAAGAAGGAATTAGAAAAATATATATGTGGATACTGGACACACATTGACAGAATGATGTTCCTGAAAATGAGAGCAAAGCCATTTGACATATCAATCTTACAAACATATGTGCCAACTAAAGAACACAGCGAAGAAGAAAGAGGGGAATACTACGAAGAGCTACAACACACACTTAAATCAGTAAAATCTACAGATGTGTTGATAGTAATGAGTGATATGAATGAAAAAACAGGAAAAGGAAAATGCATGAAAATAGTAGGGAAGTATGGACTATGGAAAATAAATGATAGAGGAGACAGACTTATCCAGATCTAATGAAGAAAACCAGCTGGTTATATGTAACACTTTTTTTTTAACACCACCCAAGGAAACTATACACATGGAAAAGCCCAGGCGATGTAACAATAAATCAGATTGACTTTATCTAGATAAAACATAGATTTAAGAACAGTGTCACAAGCGCAAAGACACATCCTGGCGCTGACAGAAATTCACATCACATAAATTCGGGTCGTAATCAAAGTAAATATAAAGCTAAAAAGAGCAGGAAACAGAAGAATGGAGGAACCCCAGATAGAAATATCAGCACTGAAACAACCAGATATAAAACAAAAATTTCTTGTCGATGTCAACAATAAGTATGAACAGTAACTGAAAAAGAAAGCATTGAACAGTACAGAAGAGAAAAGCCAGAAGAAAAAATAGCCGCAAAATGGGAATGTTTAAAAACAAGCATACAATAAGCAAATGCAAATTTACGTAAAAAGGAGCCTAAGAAATATCAAATTTAGATGACAGATGACATCGTGAATAAAATGACAGACAGAAAGAGAGCAAAAAACACTCCATAATATAAAACAATAGACAATGACATACGTACTATGTGTAGACAAGCAAAAGAACGGTTGATAGAAGCAAAATAGAAGACATGGAAGCAAAGCACATGACAAGAGATATGATTGAAGAAATAAAGAAATTATCAAATAGGTCGCGGTTTGCCCAAGGGGGAGGCTGTATCAAGAACAAAAGTGGTGTAATCTTACTTGATGAGAAAGACATATCCTCCACATTCGAGGACAACAGAGATAAAAACCATCACCAGATACTAATGAAGGCCCAAACATTCTCAAATCAGAAGTAGAGAATGCAATATATATGATACAAAAAAGGAAAATCAGCAGGCATAGACAACATAAAAATTGAAATGATAGAAGCCCTCGAGAGCTTTGGTATATATACAATCACAGATCTATGCAACGATATATACAATACAGGATATATAGCACATGACAAGAAGACATCAGTCTTTATAACATTGCCCAAAAAAACATACTGCAACAGAATGTTCAGACGTCAGAAAAATCAGCCTGATGAGTCATGCAATTAAAATACTGCTCAAAATCATACAGGAAAGAATAAAAAGTAAGGTAGACAGCAAAATATAAGAAGAGCAGTTTGGTTTTAAACGGAACAGCGGAACAAGAGAGGCAATATTTTACCTAAGAATATTAGCAGGCAAATATACAGAGGTCCAAAAAAGTATGTACATGTGCTTCATTGTCTATAAGAAGGCTTTTGGCAGAGTCCATCATGAGAAAGCAATTGAATGCCTCGAAGATATAGGTATTGATGGAAAAGACATAAGAATACTCAGTAACCTTTATTGGGTTAAAACTGCTACAGTAAGATATGGAAGGAATTATTCACCAAACATAGACATAAAAAGAGGTGTCGGACAATGTTGTGTGCTGTCCCTGTGACAAAACGTCTGCACATGCTCTTTTGTGTGATCTCTCACACCTTCAGCCCTCCAGCAGTATCCTTTCTTTTTCTTCGGTTTTCTCACTCATCGCTTTTATTTGGCATAAATCATGCCTTTTCATTTGGATTTTCACTATTTTGCTCTATGCTGGACATAGCATGGTGAAGTCTCTAACACGCCACTCCCCTATGGCAGTATTTGCTACGGGAGTAATGCGTATCTTATTGTTAACCACTCCTCAGACGTGTTATCGTAACAATACCCAGTCGTCAGACCGGTCACCCGCTTATCGCATAATCCGTCGGACCACCTGTGGAAACGTGTCGGACAAACATATGACCCCATTGGAAAGCTGTTGATCATGTTGACACAAGCTTGTGTCGTGCGTACGATGAATGAAGACAACACTGTCTGATCAGACATTTGTCTGGCGGAGGCACGCAGATAAAGGGGATAATTAGATAATCTGTCGGAGCAGAAGGATGTATTACATTTTAGACAATATAAGTCTACAAATGTGTTTGTGAGAGTGTACGCAAGACATCATATTACCATATATTGGAGATGTGACCTTTTGCAAAATTTTTCCGTGTTAGAAATATTTTGAAAGTGCCACACCCGACCTGTTTAAAATGATTGGATCTTTCTGATTAGATTCATAACAAACTTGGAAGGGAATATAGGCTGACTTTTTCGCAGTTTTATTACACTGATTTGCAAGCTCGCCAAGACAACATCAGACCTTCGCCAGAGTGAAGAACTAGATTCATAATTCCTAATTGTTATCCGGACCTTTTATTGGAGAACCAGATAAGACTTATAAAGCAGAGGAAATCTCTTTCAAAATGTAATAAGGAACGCCGGGACTAGGAAATTGAAGAAACACGGAATCAGAAAAGGAATCGATTGTAGAATTACAGCATTTTAGACGCGTGTAAAAGAACGATTCGTCTCTTTTATTCATCTGAGCAAACAGGTCTGTAGCCAGGATTGGCTTATTGGTGGTACGAGCAGAACGTACTATTTTCTGGAACAAGACGGGATTAGTGGCCTTCCCTTTAAGACAAAGGACGCACTGTGTAGACTTTCCTTGAAGTTTTTGGGAGAGGAGCTACACCCGACAACCTTGACCAGAGACGAGTGATCAGTGTGAAAAGACAAAACCGTCATTGGAAGTTCAAATATATGCTGCCACTTGAACGTCTTTACCCTTTTCAACATCCACAAAGACGAGGATGATAACTTTTCTTGATCCATAAATATTCGAATTATTTTCCAACTGTTAAAACTAAAGTGATTATTAAATTGTGTTATTTGTAATGTTACAAATTTAACTTCGATTTAATCCTTTTAAAGTTACTGCATGTTTGTCTCAGTCCATTACTACACACATTATAAACAGAGCTATACTGGAATAATAGAATTCCACTGAGTAAATCAGCGGTGGGGGCTTAACGAGCTAAAATAAATCATTGCAAAATTCTTCATAAAAGTGTCGGCAGATTATAGAATTAACGTGCTTAGCGACAGCCAACATTGTTTTCGCTTATCTGAATATGAAGACTCCAATGTGATAGAAGCTTTAATACTCTTCTATCGACATTTCTGCCAAGAGTAATCTGGTGTACACATAGACTCCATTGAAGCATATATTAGATACTCTTGAGTTTTGGCCATTGTTGGACCACTACTGCAAAGCAAGGGAGGCAATACCGTCTCGGTCCCCCTGCCTATTTAATCTATACACCTGCCTGTATAATCTATATCTTAGATATGCAGATGATACCGTGTTGTTAGCTGAAAGTGAAGAGGATTTACAAGAACTAGTGAAGGAAGTGAACAGAATAAGTCATGAATATGGATTGACATTAATACTGAGAAAACAAAAACTATGATAATTAGCAAAACAGACGATAAGCCCACATTAAAGGATAAGCATAAATGGGAAAATCCTGGAATAAGTCATGAGCTACGTATATCTTGGTCATATAATAACAGAAGATGGCAGATGTGAAACAGAAATCAAGAGGAGAATAGGAATGGCCAAAGCTACATTCAACAACATGAAACATATACTGACATCTAAACAGTTATCTCACAAATTAAAACTGAGAAACAAAAAGTGTTATATATATTCTGCATTTCTGTATGGTGCAGAAACATGGACAATGAATACGCAATAGGAAGAAAGAATTGAGACTCTTGAGATGTGGATATATAGAAGAATGGGGCGTATCTCATGGAAAGAGAAGAAAACATATAAGGAGGTTCTACAAGATCTAGGTATGAAAAAAGAACTAACGAGGGAGATCAAAGTTAGGCAGCTAAAATATTCAGGCTACATAAAAAGGTATTAACACCTTGCAGAAGACCATAATAAGAAGGGCGAGTTGAAGGCAAACGTGCAAGGGGAAGACAGCGCTATGAGTGGGAAGATAACATCAAGAGATGGACAGGAAAGAGTCTATCAGAGTGCACCACCAAGACAAGAGACAGAAGACGGTGGAGATCCATTACGGCCAACCTTCGTTGTGGAGATGGCAGCTGATGATGATGATGTCTCCAATAAATGAAGCAGTTCCTCTCGTGCCACGCTTTCAGTGTTATGTGGGTTACCGTTTTCTTTGTTTGATTTTAAACACAGGCTGATGTTGTGTCGAATAAAATATAGGGCTGCTTCAACAAAGTGATTACATTTTTCTGGCACTCACATCTTCAGTTGTTGGCACAGGTGTTGTGATCGGAAATTTCAGCAAAACACGATTGATAAACTTTAGAAACTCGATGATGAAGGGCGCGGCCAGCCTGTGTTGAACCGATGTTATTCTCGATGTCGTAGAATAAACTACACTAGAAATAATCCAACGGATTCGCGTGTTTATAAAATGGTTTTAATTTATTAGGCCACGTTGATATGGTGTTTCGAAAACTGGCCTCAGCAACCATACATACACATATATATACACACATATGTACATACATATACATATATACATTCATATACATATAAAAAAAGGTAAAGTTAGTCCTATAGTAGGTACTGCTACAGGGGAGTGAAGTGTTAGAGCCGGCAGCATACTAGGTTCAGCATCCAGAGGTGTTGTGACCAGTTCCCTTCCTCGCTGCCTTTTCCTTCCCTAACTCTAGAGCACAGTCAGGTACCCTTTTACAGCAGTGTAGACTGAGCGTGTCGATACCCGTGAACTGGACTTGGTACCTTTGCCGCGACCCGCGAGAGACCAGCACTCTGTCAATGGGACGCCGACAATGCAATAAAGTTAAGAAATAAAACCAGCCATCTAGAATCCGAGTCACGGGAGGTAAGCCCCATAATATTTTTTTGCCCGAAATGATTTAAAGAGTAATCATTGATCGCTACACTGTTTTCACAGCTACAACTTGGAGGAGTATTCATTGACCTGCATGGAAACTGGATGCAAAATGACATTGTTAAGAACTTTGAGAACAGCTTCATGGTCACCGATCTGGCAATAAGGCCACAAGGCATACAAATACTCGGAAACAATGTCAGCGCAAATATAAGTAAAAAGAGTATAGGCAAGCTAGTTACCAGAAGAAAACAAAAAAGAAGAAATAATTTTGCTGTGCTCTTTTTTTTGTTGTATGCCCTGATGACGGCAGGTGTTCTTATGTGGTTATTTCACGCCCTTTTCATTCTTTTCCAACTTTACTAGATCTTTGTAGTCAGTGAACAGAGTAGCATATGGCAACAACCAACATCTGTCCGCGGAAGAAAAACTGTTTGGAGATGTCAGGGACCCTGAGCTGACTACTGCCTTTATTAGAATCATTAATGTTGAAGTCAGAAGGCGCACGAGGAAGAAGAAGAAGAAGAAGAATGCAACATATTATCACTTATGGTCAATGCACCATGAAACAAAAATTGAGAGGCCTGCGTGCTCTTGTTGTAGGTACTCAAACTTCGATGGTGCAATTGCGCGCCGTTTCCGTATTTTCCGGAAAATGCACCAAGACAAGTTTACAAGGCTTGCGCATTATTTTCATCGGTGTTTAATTTAGATTTCACAGTGCAATGTGCGCGTTGTCCGTATCTTCTTAAACAGCTAGTGGGCATTGTTTTCAATGTTCGTTGCATGACGTTTAAATTAGACAATAACTAATATGGGAATATGTTTTTACTTGTGAGCTCTAATGAGATAAATAAAAACTGGTATATGAAGAAATGCTGCCGTAGACAAAACGCTATCTTTATCCACAGGATACATGAAAGGATATAACCACAACCTTACAACACGCTTCTGTTGGGCAACATAGACCTACTACCCAGTACTGTTGAAGATCTAGATATAGCTACGATATCTAATATAAGGGCATGTTTTAAGGGGTTCTCTGCTTATAAGGGGGGCTGCTAAAGGAAAGGTGATGATGATTATGAAGATAAGAAGAGCGTAGGAATAAATTGTGATAAATGTGTTAGGTTGTAGTAGTAATGGTGGACAGTTGTAGGCATTAGTAGTAGTAGTAGTTACTAGTGGTGGCAATAGTGCGCAATAGTGTAGTTAAAGTAGTAGTTGTAGTAAAAGTAATAGGAACAGTAACAACAGCAGAAGAAAAAACAAACAAACAAACAAAAATGAGAGAGACCACAGAGCGAGAGGCAGAGATAGAAAGAGGGAATAATAATGGTCAGTTGGAAAAAAGAGAGCTAAAGAGAGATAAGAAAATTGACCGTACGAAATGACGCCATATCAATAATTACAATAATGAAATGAATCAACGAGGTCGGTAATGACGATTTCGATCCGCGGAAGTTCAGTACACCTGTAAAAATCAATACATCTATGTGATGAGGCAATACTGCTGTCTCAGCGCGTGGGTGTATTAAATCGCAAGGAAATAAAAACGAGAAAGGCGACGAATGGATTGCACTGGGCACGTGGAAATGCAAAGAACAGAAGTAATGCGTGGATTGAGTGGCAAAAATTAGATCAAAAGTCGAAGTTCTGAAAGTTTACGGCTGGAATTACTTGATGCATTATATGTAGATTTATTCCAGGGGAACAGGAGAGAACTGATTCCCAACAAAAAAACAAAACAACTTTAACTTACAAAATGAAGAAAGAAAGAAAGAAATTAATTTCGACAGCCTTCATGGCGGTACTGATAAAACTTCGAATCAACAGTTACGCAAATACGTTATCGCATGTATCTCTGATTGCATCATTATTATTCTTACGAGCTAGTAACTCGCCAATATGTGACGCGGTTGGGGAAAGGGGGGGGGGGGGGATAATTATATTGTGCTCTTTTTTGCTGCACGTTCTGATGACGTCATTAATTCTCATGGGGGCCTCTTCCTTCACTTCGAATCCATTCCAACTTTATTTGATCTTTGAAGTCAAAACTTATCATGAATTATGGGTCAATGCATCGCCATAAAAAAAAAAATGCAAAGGGCCACATGCTCTTTTAATCGGTGTTCAGTTTAGCTTTCACGATGCTATACGCATCTTTTCTGTATTTTCCCCGAAAAACAGACAGGGTTTTTTGAATGTTCGTTACACGATGTTCCACTTAAACAATTAATAAAAAGGACATTCGCCTTTCAGCCCCAGATACAAGCACAAGACATCAACAAGTTCTGTTTTAGATTTCCCTCCTGTTGGATACTGATTCAGCTTTTCCCCATTTCTTTCGTTTCTTTGAGGGGATGGGAAAGAAACGTTATTATAGAGAAAATTGGACATGGAGGACCCTGAAGCTTCATTAGCTACATAATAGGTCCGCCTCTGATTGTGACGACAAGAGCAATTGAAAATTTTTAAAAAAACGTGCTATTTCTTTGGTACTACGTCACGTGTAGTTCTGGGGGGGGGGGGGGGGGGGGGAGGAGGGGGAAGGGGAGAGGGGGGGGGAAGGGGGAAGGGGGGAAGGGGGAGGGGGAAGGGGGGAGGGGCCTCTGAGATGACAGGGTAACAACAGAGCTACTGCTCCCTCATGCATGTCGTACAAGCCACGACTAACATGGGGCTGGCAGCCTAATCACGTGAAACATTTCTAGTACTAAAACTACTGTTGCAAGATCATGTGAAGGATATGTAGAGGCTTCCCGCAAGGCGCCAACTGCACTGGTGATCCCGTATAACCTAGGGAGTGAAAAGGAGTGTGATGATGATGATTCTAGCTTATCGTGGCTACATTTAAAAACAAAACACTATGTCATGGTTCCCTGACCACTTTTGATGTTTGCGTTAATAAACAACAAACACATACCATAGCTACTTTAAATCAACCCCTGGCAACTGTTTTTGAAAAGACTTCATCAACGGGTGTCGTTCTCTGACTCCTGATGTTCATGTGGCTAAAGCCAATTTTTCTCACGACACACTTGGCACGGAATGGCGTCTCCACGCGCCACAAGTAGCAACAGATAAACTTAATTTCCGTCGTTTTTTGAGCGCAGAAGAGCCATCCGTAAACCGAGACATTGACGCTAGACAAACTTAAGTGGCAAACTGACTTTTGAACGCAATGAGAATGTGTGTTCACGAGTTCTGAATACGTCAGGACCTTGGTTCTCAAGATGGATTGGGTTGGGGGTGCGTGTTTAATTTTGGGTAACCCTAGGGGTACATCGAGAATTGTATTGTGGCACGACTAGCGTTTCATTCAAAATAGTGGATCTTCATGTGCTTATATGCAGTAACTGTCTTCAAATACATACTGCTTTCATTTGGTTAAGTTGTGTGAGTACTGTGGCTTCCCCTGCCACAAAAGCTAGCAATTTAAGCCATCGGTAATGATCCTGCCCTCAGACAGTAGTAGTCCCATGCAGTTCCCGGGCGTCTCTGAAGAGACAAAGAAAAAACAACTTCATCCTCAAACATGTCGTAGAAGGCAACTAATATGAGGATGTGATTGAGGCTGGCAACTTCATCATGTAAAAACAAATTGATTTAGAACCACAGCTGCAAGAGCATGTGACAGCTTTGTACAGGCTTCCTGCAAGAGGATAGGTAGCGGTGATTGATCCATGATCCGTAGGGAGTACACAACGTAACATGATGATAAGCAATAACTGACCACCTCACAAAGCTGTCCATCTATTTTGAAGAATACAGTCCTGTCAAAACAGATTTGGAAAGTTACAGGTGGATAGCTATGAAAAATACAGGTGGATAGCTATGAAAATTACAGGTGGACAGCAATGAAATTACAGGTGGGTAGCTATGAAAATTACAGAAGGATAGCAATGAAAATTACAGGTGGACAGCAATGAAAATTACAGGTGGACAGCAATGAAATTTGCAGGTGGAGAACTATGAAAATTTGCAGGTGGATAGCAATGAACATTTGCAGGTGGATAGCTACGAAAATTACAGGTGGACAGCAACGAAATTTACAGGTGGATAGTTATGAAAATTACCGATGGACAGCAATGAAAATTACAGGTGGACAGCAATGAAATTTGCAGGTGGATAGCAATGAAATTTGCAGGTGGATAGCAACGAAAATTACAGGTGGATAGCTATGAAAATTACAGGTGGGTAGCTATGAAAATTACAGGTGGATAGCTAACCCATAAAAAAAACCCGAAACCCCAGCGGGCTATCCATAAAAGAATAAGAACTGATTGACAAGTCACCCCATGGAATATTTTTTTATAATCCACTGTTCTTGGTTTTGGGCTGGTTTGTTGACTTGTTCCCTGTCGCATAGAGATTGTGATCAATAAATTTTCTATATTTCCTTTCTTTTTCTACCCGTGTCCTCCACTTTATTATCGCTCTTTTATCCTTTTCCTGTGTTTTTCGCATTCATACGTTTGCGACTTTAAACATTATTTTCTTTCCCATTCTCACTTTACCGTTTTTCTTTCTCATATTGATACGCATTCTATTACGTAGATGTCAGTCAGACGAGATGTGTGATTATGTTTCATACTCAGACATAGGGCCGACATATCGTCTGCATTTTCACCTGTCACAACGTAGTTTCATCGGCTGAGTGCTCAGGTGAGGTGTGAAACCAGACATCTGCACAGCGCAGAATGAGACATTTGTCTGGTAGTTTCCTCTGTCACGGCACTCTGGGCCAGTTTCGCTAGCAGTGAGGCGTCTAAGACGCGTTTGGCACGTTATGTCTAGCGTCTAAGGTACGTAGGTGTTAAGGAAAGGGGAGGCTATTGCGTGGTTTTGGAAATAGCGCACATCTTTGTCCGTTTCAAAGATATAACTAGAGTTGGAAACCTGACTTCACGCACTCAGTAACTTCGCAGTTAGACTAGAACAACCTACGTTCGAGCCCTAAGAATCTCTGTTATAGAAGCAATTAGTTGGTCGAATTGAATGTTCGATTTCTAAGTATCTCTGTTGATGATAGAGGGCATTAGTTGGTCGAAGTGGTTTTAGTTCTTAGTAGTTCTGTGTTGAGGTAAATATATTATATCTAGTATTTTGTGAAGTGTTTAAAAAGTTAAATCGCCTATTTCATTTTCACTAGTTCTTTTGTGCAGAGAGAATTAAAATATAGTCTGTATTATTTTCTAGTGACGTGTTTCAGTGGAAAGCAGGATAAATTATATTTCTAGCTTAAACTCATGCAGCCATAAATGAATTTGATTTACTGCTAAGTAATCAGACGAGAATATATTTAAAAAATTAACTTATAACTGAAATGCTACATCAGTGAGTATTGACGGAATACATACGTATTCCTAATTCATGATGATTGATTTTGTATATAACTTATTTAACGGGAAGTTTTAAATGATAAGTCAAGCTGTACGCTTGCAGTTTAAAATGTAAGTTATAACAAGTACATAGTATGTATAATTATTTTATATGTGTTTTTTTCCTTTATTCGGTGAGTAGTGGGGTGACCCAAACTTTGCCAGCGTTAAGTACAGAGTAAATATCTGTGTAGAATAAAAACATTCTTTCCTTAAAGACTTGGTCTAGAACCTTCACAAGAACTTTAAGATTTTTTAAAGAAGTAACGGGCCATCGAGCCAGATTTGATTCTTCCAGAGAATAAAACCGCAAGTACCTTTTAGCCCATGCGGCAAGTAACATATTAACGCCAGTAACACTCCGACACTGTTGACTAGTGGTGTGGTGACCAAATAAAGTCCTAACCTGAAAGAAGACACCGATCTGACATTCCTCATTTCTAGAAACCTAAGCTATTGACACTGTGCTCGTTGTTAATGTTCGTGGCTGGACAATTTTAATGTGACTTAAACAGACATCCGAAAAATAAGAACACCCAAGGAATCGTTCCCTGAAGCAGAGAATTCAACCCGTCTTTTTGGAACTGGGGATTTCTTGGTCAAAGACTGCCATTGACGATTCTGTATGTGAATGTCCTAAAAATTATGTTTCCAGATGCTGTTAACAAAGCTGTAAGTATGTAAGAGAGCACGTGGCCACGGCTGAGTAAATAGAGTGAATGCAGGTCTGAGTGTTTCTTTATTGTTGTACTTTGGCAACAAATTTTGCTGTCTTAACTTTCTTTATGCAAGTATTGCTAACCTTATTTTCCCTTAGAATAGATCAGAGATATCAAGTCTGTCCATACCTTAAAAGGGGGAAATATTAGACCAAATCATATGTATCCGTGACTCTATGGGGCTATCATCTTTCTCCTAACGGGACTGTGGGCTAAAACATCGAGGGAAGATCATACCAGTGGGTCTATATCTTTTTTTGTAGTAATTCATTGACTTGATGCTTATTTATATATATTTGAAGTAAATTTTGGATGTTGTGGTGGTGGAAGTTTATATTGATAATTAAACTGCCCTTAAACTTAATCAGCGTGTTGGTCAGCTCGTTCTAGAATATCTATATAATCATTTGTTATAGTTTTCCCACGTCTGTACGTCTAACTGTCGTCTTGTATGTGCGTGCACGTGAGTGGATGGAACCCCCAGGGCAAGAGAGGCAGAGGAAGACCAAGAAGTACATGGAGAAGAGAGTTGGAAACAGAGGTGAAAATGATGAGGAGAACATGGAAAGAACTTGAGATGATGGCACGTGACAGGAGGACTTGGCATGTGTTTGTTGAAGGCCTATGCTCCTTTGGGAGTGGAGAGTTATGATGATATATATATATATATATATATATGTGTGTGTGTGTGTGTTTAGACTGTCTGACTCCTCTAAATCTGTCGTAGAAGATAGGTGAAAGAGAGAAGATTTCTCGATTTCAGAGACAGCCTCTATCATAGTCTACCATCTCACTCGTGGAAATCTATTGCTATTACTATCTCTCACTGTGACTATCACTTATTCAAATCTAATCAGAAGGGACCAACCCAAATCTTAATTCTCCTACCAAAAATCTACGACATTCCCTAATGTGGGAGTCAAAGTAGTTCGTAAAATGTACCACTTATGACGAAGTATTTGTATGAACGTGGCTTTGCCATGTATTAAAAACAAAAGTAAAATCCAGAAAGCGAACAAGGCTTGACGCTTCAGCAGAAATTAGCTATCAGTTATCACCGTTCACCCCTAATTGCAGCTTACTCGCTGTAAATATGTCACAGCGGGTCTATCATTAGATTCGCTAAGTAGTCTATTTTTATTTTTATTTATTAAAAAAAAAATTAAAGCCTAAGACTACTTACATTTGTTTAAGTTTAAAATTTTAAGAGTAACGATTTTGTGTGTGTGTGTGTGTGGGTACTATAATAAAGTGCATTGTTATATGCAGAAAAAATCTTTTCCTGCGTTCTACCTGAGGACTTTGCTGACACTCTAGTGGGTACCTCGGTTAAAAAACTTAAGACCCACCGTATTAAGGTGTTCAGGGGCAATGATTAAACTTACTTAGAGTGGAGAATGCAAGGTATTGGGGCAAATAAAAAAAAACAGCACGAGGACAGGCTGGAAAATAAATTTAAAAAAAAAAAACATAAAATATGTTAGAGATAGGGCTGTCGATGAGTGTGACTGTGGCGCCGATGGAACGACTGCTGAACATCTGCTTCAGAGATGCCGGCGTGGGAGGAGCAGAGAGGGCGCGTGTGGCCTTCACCGGTGCTATTCCAGGAAAAGCTCTGAGAAGATAGAAATAGCCTCAAGCTAACCACTGCTTTCTTTGAACATATTCACGTTGTCTGAGAGTGTACGAACAAGAAGAAGAAGAGGACGTCAAACTCATGCTAAAATCATGTCAAACTCATGTCAAAATAATGCCAAACTCATGTCAAAATAATGCCAAACTCATGCCAAACTCTTGCCAAAATGATGACAAACTCATGCCAAACTCATGTCAAAATCATGCCAAACTCATGCCAAACTCTTGCCAAAATCATGACAAACTCATGCCAAACTCATGCCAAATACATGCCAAACTCATGCCAAAATCATGCCAAAATAATGCCCAAACTCATTCCAAACTAATGCCAAAATAATGCCGAACTCATGCCAAAATAATGCCCAAACTCATGCCAAAATAATGCCCAAAAAACATAACCCAATCACGCCAAACTCATGCCAAACTCATGCCAAAATAATGACAATCTCATGCCCAAATCATGCCGAACTCATGCCAAAATAATGCCAATCTCATGCCAAAATCATGCCGAACCATGCCAAACTCATGCCAAAATCATGCCAAACTCATGCCACACTCTTGCCAAAATCATGACAAAACTCATGCCAAAATCATGCCAAACTCATGCCAAAATCATGCCAAACTCATGCCAAAATAATGCCCAAACTCATTCCAAACTTATGCCAAAATAATGCCGAACTCTTGCCAAAATAATGCCCAAACTCATGCCAAAATAATGCCAAAAAACATAACACAATCATGCCAAACTCATGCCAATCTCATGCCAAAATCATGCCGAACTCATGCCAAACTCATGCCAAAATAATGCCAAAAAAACATAACACAATCATGCCAAACTCATGCCAAAATAATGCCAATCTCATGCCAAAATCATGCCGAACTCATGCCAAAATAATGCCAAAAAAACATAACACAATCATGCCAAACTCATGCCATACCTTCCTGTCCTGTACCTTCCGTTCGTCATTTCACGTCTTCTTTACGCCTTGCATTTCTATCTCCAGTTCTCTTCTCCGTATGTCCTTCTCTCTCTCTCTCTCTCTCTCTCTCTCTCTCTCTCTCTCTCTCTCTCTCTCTCTCTCTCTCTCTCTCTCTCTCTCTACCTTTCTTATCCTGGATATTGCAGAACAAGGACAGCATTCCAAGGCTGACAACAGCTTTCCTCAACATCTTGTTCTCATCTTCTGCCCCAGCGTCATCAGGTCCAAATGAATGACTGTGTCGTCTGCAAGCAGGCAATGATGAAAACCTGTCACTTCTTAGTTGTAGTTTTTGTTGCTCTCCATGTTTCACAGCCATAAAGTAAGACTGACTTGACATAATATTAGTTATAGTATGAAAGAAAATGACTGTTGGCACAGCAGGCATAAGAAGGAAATACGTATATATTATCCTACGTCCGGCTGACCAAGGGGTTAGAGCGTTTTCCTCTCGCAGTAAAATTACCGGGTTACGGAATCGAAATCTGATAGCGTCACGCTTCAGTCTCCCAGCTGTAAATGGGTACGTGACTCTGCTCGCGAATTAGGGACGGCAAAGGCAGTGAGAAGTGGAAATGGTCACACCCCCACTTCATAAAGCTGGACATAGTATGGTGAAGTCTCTAACATTTCACTCCTACAGCACTTTTTGCTATGGAACGACCTTTATCTTTTACTGATAAGTGAATAATCAGAAATGACGAGGCGGTAGCAGACGACAAAGCGAAAACAAGGAAGAGAGCTGGAAAGAGATAAAAAAAATATAAGAAAATACAATAAAGAATACAAGAAAGAAGATAATACAAGAAAGAAGATAAATACAATAAAGAAGATAAATACAAGAACGAAGATAAATACAAGAACGAAGATAAATACAATAAAGAAGATAAATACAAGAAGATAAATACTATAAAGAAGATAAATACAAGAAAGAAGATAAATACAATGAAGAAGATAAATACAATAAAGAAGATAAATACAAGAAGATAAATACTATAAAGAAGATAAATACAAGAAAGAAGATAAGTATAATAAAGAAGATAAATTCAAGAAAGAAGATAAATACAATGAAGAAGATAAATACAATAAAGAAGATAAATACAAGAAAAAAGATAAATACAATGAAGAAGATAAATACAAGAAAGAAGATAAATACAATAAAGAAAATGAAACAAACATTAAAAAAGCTTATCTGAAAACATGACAAATTTCTTTAGAAAAAATAAAGAACAACAAAAAACTGAAAGAAGAAAATAAGATAAGGACGAGTAGAGAGATACAATAAAGAAAACAAAAAACAAATAAGAGCAAGAGAAGAAAGACAAATAGGAAGAAACACAAAATGACAGAGAAAATAAAGAAAAAAAGTCAGAAAGAGAGAAAAAGGCAAACGCCATAGTTCACCATCATTGTATCATCATCGAACCAGACTAAGACACAAGTAAGCTTAAGTAGTCCTTCGGGACTTTCTGTTATTTGTTCCGTATAAGAATTTCCCGCTTCGTGTGTCGTGTTATAGATGTTTAATATGATCATATTCATGACCTTACCCATTCGACAAACAGAAAGATAAGGAAACAGCGACAATGATGGGGCTGAAGTATAATTCTCAAAGTAGACATGACGAGAAATGATCCACCTTGGGGAATATTTGCAGAAGACTGCTCAGGACAAGATAAATATATTTTCCAATCCGATGCCCATAATAATTCCTAATCCACCTGACCCGTTCTCTCCATCTCTCCCCCCTCCCACCCCTAAAAAAAAAGAAGGAAAAAAAAAACAATTTTAGGTGCCTTGATGTTTCGGTCTTGCTGCATGTTAATTTTCAATATTGTACTTTATTTTACTTCGTTCTTTCACCACTTCCGTCAAGTGTAGTGTGGAGGTGAAATGTAGTGTGGAGGTGAAGTGTAGTGTGGAGATGAAGTTTGTCTTCCCAAGCCAAGTGTGTCGCCTTGGCTACTGTGAGTCCGTGTTGCTGTAGGATGCCTGTGATGGTGTCTATCTGTCTGCTTCTTGGTCTTCACCGTGCTCCGAACCCAGATCGTCTAGTGTTACAGGCGAGTAATGGTGATTTACCGGGCTCCATTAATGTTCATTATGTGTAGAAGATATGGAGGCGGTACTCAAATAACATTCTTCTTCAAGTACCACGTCATCAGGCACAGGTGATCATGCATCTTTACAACCTCTTGTCTCACGTACTGTTTATCAGTTCTGTTGGTCACTTCTGTCCATGCCACGACGACACACTGTCTAGTGTATTACCTCTTTGTATGGGTCGGAGTGGCTAAGAGGTATGGCGTCCGCCTCGAATTCTGGAGGTACCGGGTTCGATTCCCAGTTGAGGGAATATAATTTATTGCCATTTTTTTTTTCTTCAGAACCAGTGGTTCTAATGATGTCCTGCTTCCCCCTGGTCTCCTGGGTAAGGAGATGTGATGCCTAGCCTTCTCGGATAAGGGCGAAAAAATAGGAGGTCCCGTGTGCAAGTTGCGTACGTTAAAAATGCGACGGCAGTTGGAAATCATAAAGCGTAGGCCAATCAAATTAGAAACCTACCCACCACAAAAATATTTATAGAATGTGTGATTCTTATATACAGACAGGGATTCTCGCCGGTGCTACGGAGTTCGTGCAGTGTGCTGAGATCCTCCTTGTGTGATCTATGGGAGAAGATCGGAGCACTGATGCAGATGTCCGTATGCAATGAAGATAGAACCAATCCAAACCTCTTTGCTGTCGTTCATCTATTGTTCCTTCAATCTTTCCTGTTATCACAATACATTCCAGCTTTTGTCTTCTCATAACTTGTCCACAGAAAGTTGATTGTTTTCTTTTAATATGAGAAATAAGCTTTCTTTGCGAACTGGCTTCTTTAAGCGCATCCTCATTGGGGCCTACTGTTTTTTAGTTGTCCATGGCATTCATATTAATTCTTGTCACAACCACGTATCTGAAGCCTGCACAAATTTCTTTGCTTGTCTACTGACTGTCTGTGACTCACTTCCACATGACAGGATTGGATCTTTATAACACCGAACTGGTCAAAAAATAACGAACACAAAATCTATTAAACATTTTTTGTTTTTTTTTTCTTCTAAATTTAGCATCACGTAGAAAAATATGTTTATTTGGCTAATTACCCGACTTCCTTCATAGGGCGCCAAATTGAGCGTTAAAATAGAGTTCAAGGTGATGTCAGTAGCAATATCACATTGCCACAACAGTGTTTTATAACCACATATCACATCTCAAATTTATTTGCGTACCTAATATTTGTAGAACAATCCTAATGAACAGCTAGAGGACTGTGAAAAACAAATAAGATCTAATGCAATCTTTGTGATGAAGTTTGGATGTAATGGTTCCCAACAATATCTATCGTTGGTTGTAATGGTACATTCTTACATATTGATTATATGTCTGTCTCCTTATGTTAATGTTATTGTTGAACAGAATCGAAATCACTGCACTCCAGGCAAACCCATAGGTGCCCAGTCTCCCTCAGTATATGTCGAAGAGTGTGAATGCTAACTGTTCCTGTAGCTCGCTGGTTGTATACACGACGGATGCATCCTCTCGTATGCCCATCTCTACTAGCCTTACGTTTGATGGACGTTTTTATGTTACGTTATTTCACTTTCGTTATCTTCCGCATATCCGTTCGTTTTCAATCTTGTCGCCTGGTATCGTTTTCAACAAAAGTTGTATTTCTTTCTATGTGCAAAATGTTTTATTTCTATAACTCTCATCTCATAGAGTTGAGTGGCAGAGTGATGTCAGAGTCAAACTTACCAGGAATGAAGCCAGGTAACGTCACGCTTCAGTCTACCTATCTGTAACTGGGCACCTGAGACTGCTGTTGAGTTAGGGACAGAAAACACAGCGAGAAAGAGACCAAGTCAACCCACTTTATAAATCTTAGATCTAGTATAGAGAAGTCACAAACACTTCACTTCAGTATCTGTTACGCGGATACCTTTTCCCTTTAAAAAAAAATATGTTCTGATCTAATTTAGTGAATCCCATTTTATATTCCCAGTTTCTCCAAGACTATTTATTATTACTATTTCTGTGTTACGTTTCCTCGTCATCTAGATATCTGTATTTCAAAAGTTTCATTTTTTTCTGCAAATAACTGTTCATTGTCAATGTTTCTGCTACACGCAGTAATAAACATTATCTATTTTTTTTTCTTAATCAACGGCACTTGGGCATTCAACCCTTCGGCCCAATGACACGTCATTGCTAGGCTGGGGAGCCTGTGGACGTTCCTTCCAACCCGGTCAGGAGCTTCGCCCCTTCCCATCCACAGAGGGTTTATCTCAGGAGCCGTTCAGGCTATTCAGTCAAAATCCCGGTCGATAACACTTCTTCAAATGCCAACGCCCGGGCTTGAACCTTGAACACCTGATCGCCAGCGCAATGTGGTAACCATTACACCAGCGCGGCTCCCAAACATTATCTGTAACACAATACAGCGTCCGAATGACAAACGGGTTAGAGCGCTGGCCTCTCGCGGTAAAGGTGCCGGGTTTGAATCACTGTTGTGGTTCGCGCCAGCCTACCCAAAATGGGTACCTGACTCTGCGGTTGAGTTAGGGAAGGAAAGGCAGCAAGGAAGGGAGCTGGTCATTCCACCTCCTGTTGCTGGACCTAGCATATGAAGCCTTTAACACTTCACTCCCCTACGGCATATCTGCTCTGGGACTTTAGAACAAAAGAAAACAATAGGAAAACAAAACCTGTTTGACCAAAAAATAACAGCTGAAGGATACTGACTTGGCGTACTACCCATGGTCTTCTAGCGCATACAAAAAAACACGAGGGACACGAAAATAAGACATACAATATAAGAAATAAAAACAGGACTACAGATCACCATGAACACACACACAAAAACAGGTCTACAGATCACCATGAACACACACACAAAAACAGGACTACAGATCACCATGAACACACACACAAAAACAGGACTACAGATCACCATGAACACACACACAAAAACAGGACTACAGATCACCATGAACACACACACAAAAACAGGACTACAGATCACCATGAACACACACAAAAATTAAACAAAAAAGGGAATAAATACACGATCAAAGATGTCCTTTAAAAAAGATCAATGTTCAGATGATTGAAGAAGTTCATAATTTTATCTATTTTGGTAGTGACATCGACAAAAATGGAAAAAAGCAGGAGTGATAAAGCAAAAAGTTGCATTCAAATCTCTGACCAGTATTGAACTCTGAAGTTGTTCCCAATAATTGGGAAATAGGTTGATCAATACAAATGTAAATTCGTTCTTACACTGTGGTTCACAAGAAGGTAATGTTCACCCTGAGCGTCGTCTAAGACTTTCGTTTACTTTGTACTTGGTATCTGAGTTTACAAGAAAGTAGGTATCATGACTATTTGATGCACAAACGACCTCGACCGGCGATGGACACCTATTCTGATGCAGTCGGCTCGGAATTATGTGCTCAATCGGCGTATCCAATAAAGTTAAAACGCTCCGGCACGGAACATTAAACTCCGATACCAAGTACAAAGTAAACGAAAGTTACGATATGATCTGGACGGCGCTCAGGGTGAACATTACCCTAAACTGAATACCTGCTAGTAAAACGTCTAATTGAATACACCTGTGAGTACAGAGAATGAAAAAAAAAAAGACATGATAACCTGCATTTGGTCTTAAGGCACTTGATGATGGTGTAGAATAAATTAAGAATTAAAGAACAAGAGGGCACTCGTAAAGAAGATGGTGGAGCAACACAATATAACGAATGCGAAATACTAAAAACACGACATGGGTAATATGTTATCAAGATCAGACATGATAGGAGTAGCGCCCGAAGTATGAAAGATGGTAAGGAGCTCACTCTTGAACGCAGAAGGAAGGAGTATGACCCTGACAGATCAGCACTCATGCCGCAAAGGCCCGAGCATTTGCTAAACACTGTATTAGACTTTTCGTCATTTCCTCAGAAGAGACCCTGACACCATCACCAGAACTACCATGATACGGATCAACAGAAGGAATACAAAACAGAAGGCCGACCAAAAACAACTTAGCAGGGAATTGTGGAGGCCGAGATGAAAGGCATGCATCAGAGCTAGGCAGCGCCGTGCGAAGGATGGCCACAGACCGTGCAAAGTGGCAATAGTTTGTTGCAGCCCTACAAGAAACACGATGGTCGCTGCTCTGTCAATCAGAGCTAAGGATCCAAGAAGGGCTACTTAAGTTTACTTGTGTCTTAGACTGGTTCGATGACAATATGTTAGTGAACTATGGCGCATGCCTTTCTCACGTTCTGGCTTTGTCTTTTTCTTGTCTTTTATTGTTTTTTCTTCCTATTTCGCATATCAGTGGATTATCTAGAGTAAGAAAGCATCGTGTAATTGACCACGTACAAACGTCTAACATTTGCAGAACGCTGAACTCTTGAGTCCCGTCGCAACTGCTAAGTGACGTAAAGATACAACTTGCATTTAGTACAGCACTATCTGGGTGAGGCTGCCGAAGTTTGTTTCATATGAAGGTTGAGCTGAAGCTAACTAACGCAGGCGCAAGACAAAGGAAAGGAGAACTTGGATGCTAAAGAATGAGCAATTGATGGCGTCTTTGTCGAAATAGTAAAGGTGTATAATCCCTCTATCTGAAACAAGAAAGTGTACTCTACATTTTTAATATTTGAATGCCGAACGATCGTTAGAAATTTGAACGCTGGTGTCCACTGCTTTAGCTGAGCGGGGCAACATGTGTATCAAGCACTATCTGTATCAAGCACTATCTGTATCAAGCACAACCTGTATCAAGCACAACCTGTATCAAGCACCACCTGTATCAAGATATACCTGTATCCAGCACAATTTAAATCAAACACTATCTGTATCAAGCACATTCCAAAACATCTGTATCAAGCATTACCTATATAAAGCACTATATGAACCTAGTGTCACCTGTATTGAACACTATCTGTTTAATACCCACTGTATCAAGCCCCACCTGTATTAAGCACCACCTGTAATAAGCACCCACTGTATCAAGCACCACCTGTAATAAGCACCCACTGTATCAAACATCCCCTGTTATATGCACCACCTGTATCAAGCACCACCTGTATCAAACACCCCCTGTATCAAGCGCCCCATGTAATAAGCACTCACTGTATCAAGTATCACCTGTATCAAGCACTATCTGTATCAAGCACCCCTGTAATAAGAACCCGCTGTATCAAGCACTACCTGTAATAAGCACCACCTGTAATAAGGACCCACTGTATCAAGCACCACCTGTAATAAGGACCCACTGTATCACGTACCACCTGTAATGAGCACCCACTGTCCCAAGCACCCACTGTCCCAAGCACCCACTGTATCAAGCCCTCACCTGTATCAAGTACCCTATAGATCAAGCATTATGAGCATCAAACACTTTCTGGAAACCTTACTCACAGATTTACCGTAAATCGAATGTACTAAACAGGAACAAAGCGTAACAAAACCGTCTTACAGTAATCCATGGAGTAAGGAGCCACACCTGCAGCTGGCCACCTTACAGGAAGGCTGCACCTGGCACTCTGTGACGATACGGTTGTGCGATCTCACGTCCACTCTGTCAGTATCATTTTTTCCTTCATTTTTCTCTTTCTCTCACTCATCAGTTTTATATGGCATAATTGTTGCCTTTTCATTCATTATTATGTGGCATATTTTATGCACCATTTTTACTCTCTATGCTGAGTCTAGTAGGGGAAAGTCTCTAACACTCCACTCCCCTATGGAAGTATTTGCTATAGGACTGTTGTTGCGTGCATATTTTGACGCACATATAACAAAAATCGATATGGCTATTTAATATGGGAAAAATATAGACATTCATTCATTTGTGTATGAAAATGCTGTCTATGGTAAAAGCGAGAGAATCCATGTTTGATTCACACTTTTGATTATAGGAGTAATCGTTCTGGATATTGATCCGGCGCAAGGATATTGCGCTTACGTTTGTACTTATTTTTTAGGGCCAGAAAATATATTAATTTGCTTATTGTGTTTATGGCCTGAATTCATATGTATTACATATTATTAGTACAAGTAGAATCAGTCCTATATTGTATATTTTGGATGGGTAGGAGGGACTAGATTCTTGTTATTCCGGTCTAGCGGAAGTATGAGTTGCCTTGACAAGTCGTGATGAGTTCCGATGTACCGTGATAATGGCGGGTACGCACTTTTCAAAGGGCTGGTAGATTCTTAAGGAAATATAATTCATGAAGTGGTTTTCTTCTAAAGGAGATGGTATCTCTACTATAGTTTATGTTAGAGACTCTCCTAAGGTACGGTACAATGTATAATTCGGACTCCATGTATTGCCAGACCCTATTTTGATGATCTCATGTCGATTCGACCTAGATGGAACATTGTGCTTCGTATCGATAGGGTCGTGTTTTGTATCGACGAAGATGACAGACTTTCCTGCAGCGGTTATGGCTACGTGAATTAACCTGATCACCGTAGAGCTGTATGGAAACATTTATGAAATCATTTATATACCCATTATAAATTAACTCTGGCTTATATTCTCCTTCCTATGAATGAGTGAACGACAAATCAGGGAGGCAGCCATGTTAGATTTCGGTCATCATATGTTTTGATCACTGCCAAGAGAACAGATTATTTATCCTATTATCGGACAGTGACAGGGAGATCTCAATCTTGCTAGAAACCCCCCCTTCGTGGTTTCATAATATATACTACAAACTATGGACGTCAAGTAACTTTAGTTATTTACCGATCTGCCTTCACTGACGCGTTTAGTCAGATAGGGGGATGCGGCCATAATGTATCATGACATTGAACTTTTGATGTACTGCCCATTATTTCTGAATGTGTCATGACTTCAGATCTGCTATGTATACCTACAAATTGATATGTCAACATACCATGATGTACTCGTATGTCCCAGTGTGTACGTCTGAATAAATTGAGTAAACAAAGATTCCAGCAGTCTGCATTGGTGCCTTGTAGACACATGTGTATGAGTGGTTATATTGGTCAGCACACGAACAGTACACCATTCGCGGTAATCACACTCTACACTTCTACTTCATACATACACCATCCTGCGTCGGTTGGAGTGACCAAGTTTAGGGCCTGCTTCCCCTGGAGCCTTTGCCTTCCCTAACTCAGGACTAGGGTGAGTTACCCATTTACAGCTGGGTAGACTGGAGCATGCCTGATCTCAACAACACACCACTCTTCCTTACAGAGCATACCGACTGACACTTTACAGAGTGGAAAGAAGAAAAGAAACTTTACAGTGGCGAGCCAGATTCCTGGGTCCAGCTTACGCAGTTTTGTGTTGAGAATCACAGTTTACAGCTGAAAGAACATTTGTTTGACCACATCAACACCAGTAGGACAGCTATACAGTCGATGTCAGCTTGACCTGTATTACCGATAGGATGCTGTATCTAGGTCAGCGCTTGTTGACAGTTTTTCGCTGTACAGACAGTATTACACAGGACAGTGGTATCAAGTGTAGAAAATATCTGGAGCAGTATTGTTGACATTTCTCAACGTACAGAAGAATCACAGTGTTGTTGAACATAAAGTGCATAGTTCATCGTTGGATCTTCATATGCTCAACAGAGAAAAATTGACAGTGTAATAGTTTAAAATTAAATCTATTACTGAATAAAGTGGCAAGTTATTAGTATTAAAATAAACTGTGCCTGCTTTACAACACTATACCTGCAACACATTCCATTCATGACATAAATTATATTGTATGCTATATGCTATTTATGCTTACATGTTATTTGTTATGTATTAAATTAGTTTATGTTCTGTGTGACTAGTACAAGGTATGCCGAGTGACATTGGTCTGGTACTAGTATTCTATAGGTACACATTTTCTTAATTGGAAATTTGTTAGCAACAATTTGCTGCTATTTCTGTTAGTTGTGATGAGGTGCTCTTTTCTTCGTTGTTTTTGTTAATAATTTTGTGTTCCTTAGTTTTGTTTGATTTGTTTGTATAATTGTAGGTCTCATCTTTTCTATTTTTGATTTCTTTACACCCTTATGTTTATACACGGTGGCGTTATTTGTCTTGTTATCTTATTGCAGTTATCATCACGGATTCTGTGATCATTTTTTTCATTTCTCCTATTTAATTTAATTTGATCTCTGCAAATGTTTTCAGATTGTCTTTTCTTGTTTGTCCTTTGTGATGTCTTTAGTTGACATATGACGTATAGTGGTATACACTGATAGTATAGTACAGATCAGTACTTTATGATTGTTATTGTTATAAAACAAAATGTACAAGACCTTTGTAAGGCTTGTCTCCCAAAGTGATTGGTAAAGGGAAAAATTTTTTTCCACAGGTACTCAAGTGATCTTTGATTACATTGA
Source organism: Oreohelix idahoensis (assembly GCA_024509875.1). Classification (NCBI taxonomy): domain Eukaryota; kingdom Metazoa; phylum Mollusca; class Gastropoda; order Stylommatophora; family Oreohelicidae; genus Oreohelix; species Oreohelix idahoensis. Next base: position 58,218 of record JAMPIV010007946.1, read on the forward strand.
GGTATACAAGACCTTTGTAAGGCTTGTCTCCCACAGTATTTGAGATACAGTTATTGTTGTCCACAGGTACTCAAGTTATCATTGGTTATTATAAACCATACAAGTTTGGACTAAGACTAAGTCTATGGTATAGACTTGTCTCCCATTAAAATGAAATAGGGTAATTTATTTACTTTTTCAGGTTTCTGATTTAAGAAGACAATATGTCTACATTAGATTATTTTATTGCACAAGGAAAATCTCTTGATAAGACTGGAAAAGACTTAGAACAATGGGCTGTTGCTCAATATGACAAAGCATTAGCTGCAGAAGAGAAAAAAAACTGCTGCTGCTGTTGAAGAAAGAAAAGCTGCTGCTGAGGAAAAAAAAGCTGCGGCTGAGGAGAGAAAACTTCAAATAGAAGAAAAAAAAGCTGCTGCAGAAGAAAGGAAAGCTCTAGCTGAAGAAAAAAGATTAGAAAAAGAAGCTGATACTGCTGCTGAACTTAAGAAATTGCAGATGCAAGTGGAGGAAAGGAGATTTGAGGCAGAACAGAAGAAATTAGAAGCTGATGCAGAACAGAAAAAACTAGAAGTTGCTGCTGCTGCAGAACAGAAGAAATTAGAAGCTGCAGCTGAACAAAAAAAAAAATTAGAAGTTGCTGCAGAACAGAAGAAATTAGAAGTTGCTGCAGAACAGAAGAAATTAGAAGCTGCTGCAGAACAGAAGAAATTAGAAGCTGCTGCAGAACAGAGAAGATTAGATAGAGAAGCTGAAGAGAGAAAAGCAATAAGAGAACATGAGTTTGAATTAGAGAAATTAAAATTGACATGTATGAGTAATGTTAATCAGGCATCTGGTGGTAATGGTAAACCCTTTGTGTACAAGGTCAAAGTACCAGCGTTTAACCCTACCAGTGATGACATAACATTTTGGCTTTCTAGATTTGAACGGGCTTGTCGATCTCATAATGTTGACAAATCACAGTATGTGAATCAGTTGTCTGAAAATCTAAAAGGGGAGTCCCTAAGTAAGTTATATTTTGTTGAAGAGGCCGACAAAGATAATTATGATGCTGTTAGGGCAGCTTTGATAAAGAGATATCAGCTGTCTGAAGAAGGTTATCGTCTTTTGTTTAAAACAATGAGACCTGAGGTAGGTGTAGAATTCTCAGATTTCATCTCAAAAGCACGAATTACACTTTCACGATGGATTGAATTATCCAAAACAGAAAAAAAAACATTTGATGGTCTTACGGATTTATTGCTAAGAGACAAGGTCATGTCTTCTGTAAATAAATCATTCCTAGAGTTCTTACATGAGCGTAAACCTGGTACAATAAAGCAAATGGAAGAATATTGTGACCAGTATGCCACGGCACACCCTGACATGATTCTTAGTAACTCTAACATTAAAGAGAGTATGCCAGTTGCTTCGGCAACAGAATATAATCAGAATTACTCACACAAATTCCAAGGAGCTAAAAAAATAAATTTGATAAAAAGGTTAATTGGAATAAGTATCAAAACCAAGATAACCGCTCAAATCAGAGTTCTTCTTTGAAGAACTGGAATCGGGCTGATAGTCCTCGACACGCGAGGGGTACCCATAATGTTAGAAATTCTCGGAAAGGGAGTAGCTATAGGAACTACCCAAGTGCTTCATGGAGACAAAAGAAACAATATTACAGGGATACTCAATATAATGAGCATGATGATTATGATCATGAATGTTATGATTCAAACCCAAATAGGGGTTATAACAGAGGCAATAATAATTATAGAGACAATTATAACCGAGGTAGATCACAACACAAAAGACATGGTAAATCTTATTACCAGGCTAACTCTGCACAACAGGAGTTCCACGACACCGATAATCAGAATAATGATAAAAAAGACTCCAACAGTGTAGCAAATTCCGCTTTCGATTTTGCTAGAGCATCTGAGTGTTCGCAATGCAAAACATTATTCGATCCAACCACAGTGTCTACTTTAAGCTGCGGTCACCCGCTTCCCGCTCTCCATGCGTCAATTGCGCATAATGGAAGGGGTGCTCTTGTCTTTAATAGGGGCCTAATAGATGGTACTCCGGTATCAATTCTTTTCGATTCGGGGTGCACTACCATTGGAGTGAGGCAATCACTTGTAAATCCTTCTCGAGCTACAGGCAATATAGTCAAATGTGTAACATTTGGTGGCACATTGGAGAAGTACTCCACTGCCATTATCAATATTGCTACGCCTTTCTTTACAGGAGAGGTGCAAGCATGTCTCTTGCCGAATCCGATCGCTGATCTTATCATCGGTCGCATTCACGGGGTGAAAGAATGCACTCCACAGCAAATTTCTAATTGGGAAAATGTTAATATGCAATCTGCTAATGCAGTAATCACTAGGGCTCAAGCTCTTAATATGCCACAATCTTCACATTCTGAAGATAATGATGCGCAGATCCAAGATGATCCCTTGGAGATTTCCCACGATTCCTTTATCAAACAGCAGGAAGATGATCCTACTCTAAAGAAATTCTTTACTCTGGCAACAAAAGGTGATCCGAATAAGGATACTAATCGTAAATCTTGGATTACGATGAAGAATGGCGTACTTGTACGTATGTCATCAGACCGGTCACCCGCTTATCTCTTTGAATTCGTCTGACCACCTTTGGAAACGTGTCGGCCCAGCATTTGACCCCAGTGAAAAGCTGATGACCGTGTTGACACAAGCTTGTATTGTGCGTACGATGAAAGAAGACTACATTGTCTGGCGGAGGCACGCAGATAAAGGAATAATTGGATAACTTGTCAAGGTAGACATCTTGGCGGAAGGCATTACGCCAGAAAAACATGGTCACAATATTGTGGGAGGTAGATAGGTGCAGCCGGAACAATATACTGTCTTATTATAAAGAGGTCACGCGTGGATATTAAAATTAATATTTTAAAGAGGGAATATTTAAAACTGCCCCACCGAAACCGTGCTAGAGAGATTTAATTGGTTTGATTTGAAAGCCGGAATATACAATGAATTCTATTGGAACATTCGGCGGAAGCACCATATGTGAATTGAACTGAGAATGAGAGATATAATCTCGTGAACTCAGAAACACAGAACAGACAGCTTTGCAACTTCAACCGAGCAACTTCCAAACAGCCAGAAAGAGAAGTATCGAACCTAGAATTCCTATATCAAAAGTGACAGATAGACAGTATTTTGGCGACTCTGAAACCCTAAGAGTAAACACGCATATTTAAATACACAGACTGTAAAACTTCAGGACCAGGACTTTATAAATACAAGATTGGAAACCCAGGAATTGGATCATCAGTCATAAGAGAAATAATATCCCAGACCAAGTGTATCGCAGAACACCCGTCGAAGAGGAATTACTAGTTTCCCTGGCCAAGTGATTCATAGAACACCGTCATAAAAGGAATTTCTCAGACGAAATTGATTCGAGAGCATATGCACCGAAATTGCTTGCGTCCATCTGAAAATCTGCGCAAGAAGATTGTGTATTCCCACAAATTTGGGTTCGTGGTTACAAGCCATCAGACGATTTGTGGTACTAATGCTGCTAGTGTGAGAGAAAAGCATCCACCATAACCGCCTACAGTGGAAGAGAGTGTGGATACGGCTTTCGTCATAACAGAACAGATGAGCTACAGCTGCAGGACTCACTCATACAAGCTAAGTACTAACTAAAAGGCACCAGAAAAAGGACATTTCAGTTAAACTTTAAGTATAAAGTTAAATTTCCACCTAAGCCTCAATGACGAGAACTTTATATATATATCAACTTTCCACTAAATTTTCCATATTTATTTTAACCTGTTAAAGACTTTTTCATTATTAAATTTGTTATCTATTGTTTTAAAACTAAACAATAATAGTTCATTCAGTTAAATATATGAAAGCAAATGTATGAGTCAGAATAGTTAATCTATACATAAATACTAAGACGTATATTTACATTAAATAGAGCTTTACCTTATAAGAGGGATTTCGTTGGATTACACCAACTGGAGGCTTGAACGGTCTAAACCATTGCTTAAACCCTTCCCAAAAGGCGACGGACAAGATAATAAGTTAACAAATTGCTCAGCTCTAAGCAGCTTTTGTTCTTGACTTCTGGGAATATCTTGTGAATGCTCCCTTAGGGTAGAAGTATCAATAATCTTCTATCTACATCTCTGCCAAGAGAATCTTGCGCGCAGGTAGATACCTTGGAAGCCAATAGTAGATACTCTTGAGTTTTGATCACTGTTGGACCACTACTGCAAAGCAGGGGAGACAATCCGTGACACACTCATATGCTTTTACAGAAGTGATTTCTGTGGCAATTAGTTTTACATGATGAGATTGCCTGCCCCATGAACCACCTCATATTAATCATCGTTGATTGGCTAATCAATATATATAAAATCCCAGCTTGTTCTGTCAGTAACGCTAAGGGATGCAACTTTGGTTGAAAGTTAGACATTAATTGTATTGTGCCCCTTATATGTACTCTCCCGAAAATAGTAACACTCGACCCAAAAAAAAGTTCGCAAATGACGGTGTGCACAAAAATATTTATCGAATGTGCGATCCCGTATATACACATTGGGATCTTCGCTGCAGCTACGTAATTCGTGTATTGTAAAATTGCCGTTTGGTACAGGAGCTTTTGAATTTAATTCCCGTCTTATGACGGGCTTTTACACTAGTGTTATAATAAACATACAAGAAACAGCCATTAGAACAATAATTAACCAAAGCAACGAACCAAGCTAGCCAATGATACAAAACTGCTAATCAAAAAACAACACGAACCAAACTATCAAGCAACACAGGAAACAAAAAACCTACCGAAACGTAAATAATTACAAAAGACAAAAAGAATACTAACCCCAGTAAGCAACATGAATTAGACAAAGGGTTCTCAACCTTTTCTTGCTCACCCCCCTTTCTGAGCCTTATTTACGTCTGAGCAACCCTCCCCATAGTCGCTGTTAGCTGGGAACAAGGTACTTTACCATTTACTATGGCCCCTTAGAAATATGACATGGTCCCCTGAGGGGGCCATATAGGCCCACGTTGAGAACCACTGAATTAGACTACCAATAAACCAATACTAACATTATAACTTGTCCGGTGTAAGATTCCAGGGGTCTCTGACGAGAGAAAGAAAAAAAATTGGACTAATGCACCCTCAGGCACGTCGTATACGGCAACTAACATGAGGCAGTGGTGAATGGGGGTGGTAACCTCATCGCGTAAAGCAAACTACGACGGAGATCACTTCTGCAGAAGCATATGAATTCTTGGTGCAGTTGTCCGATAAGGTGCAGTGGTGGATCAGTGTTACGTAAGGAGCTCAAAGAACACTGATAAACATTATAACTTGTTACAAGAACATCAAATGACTCATACTACTGGCACTAAACCAGAGGTTTTCAAACTTTTTTGGTGCTCCGCTCCCTTGACCTGTGCATAAATCACCGCGGCTCCTCTCTATACTATATATTATATATAAGCAATTGTACCCAAAAAGATATTAATGACTTCTGAATGTGCATATTTTAATTAGTGATCAGCTGTTCGTAACATAGACCTGCTCTGGAGTTTTATGGTGCATTTGTCAATAACTTCTAGTACCTAATGACACGTATTGGTACATGTAATATTACCTCGGCGCAATCATGTCGTCCTACGAAGATCTATATTTATTGATGGACCTTGGCTCATAATATCGAGCCAACACTTTTCCCAAGCCACCGCGACGCTCTTAGCCGAGGGCCGCGACACCCCTGGGAGCCGCGACGCACAGTTTGAGAACCTCTGCACTAAACTGTCTCAATAAACGTCACTTGGTTTATGTCATCACGGCACAGATTATAAAAACTTCCATAGCAACTTGGCAGGTTCCAGCAGCTTCTTATAACCACGCGAAGCACACTCGATGTCCGTGTTTCAAGTGAACAACTGTGCGGACTAATGTGTAGCAGGACGATGAGCAGAAGAAGAAGAAATCGTATTTCAAAGATGCTTTGCACATGTTGATTTCTCCAAATCAGAATGTTCACGTGGTTCTGCACGCATTATGCTAATCCGAGTACATACTAACAGTTATAAATCGAAGTATTGTTAACAATGCTTTGCACACAACGTTGCATTGTGAACATATCCTTCTTGCTGCTAACTCTCATGCACGCAGCTTGTAACTGTCCACGTGAGACGCATGGATCCCCGCAACAATAATACTTAAGAAACAAAAATGAAATACAGAAGAACAAATGAACGTTGATTATTTGACAAACCAAACTCCAAAAATATCTCAGACATCATTAACAATAATTGAAGGAAAATCATTAATCAAACGAAACTTTTCATACAAACATTAAACACAAAGACCACTATAAAATAATACTAAAAACGCAAAAATAATAGACTAGAGATTTAATAAAACATTAACACTTGGAACCGAAACGAACAAAATAATTTATGTTGGAAATATTCAAAGGGAAAGTACTCATGTAAATACAGCACACTGTACAATATTTAGTAAAATATCAGACAAAATGGAATATAAAATTACAACGAATACCCTCATTATACCCGAAGATTAGGCTAAACAGAATAGACTCTCCCGGGATGACGATTGAGTGCAGGCAAATAAAGCTCATCTGATGCTATTCCGCTCGCCTCCAAATTTCTTTAATTAAAAACAAAATCCCCGCAACTACAAATGGTTTGCCCCTGAGATTTATTAATTGTAATTGCAAGTCAAGGTTTGACAGGCAATAGGTGTTTCAATCAGAAATGTCAGTGCCCCAGCATTTTCTAACAGGACCACTGCTGCAAGTGAGGGGCTTGAAACGATACATTATAAAGGCTACCATTTTAACATGTGCCACTACGCCCTCGTGTTTAAATTAGGCATACCAGTAGTGATGTTTGACTAGTTTTCCGAATAAAAGCTTCCACTATGCGCTTTGTGATTCATTCTTTCTTCTCAGCAACAAAAAGGACACACAAAAGTTAAAAAAAACCTGCTTCATTGCATAATTTGTGTGTTTTCGCTTCTCATAAGCATTATTTTTTTTCCCCAAATAAGGAATTTAGTATATCATTTTAGAAGACAAATAACTATACTTCTGGACAAGGTGAATCAAAAATTATGTGCAGGGCAAGGTGAATCAAAAATTATGTGCAGAGCAAGGTGAATCAAAAATTATGTGCAGGGCAAGGTGAATCAAAAATTATGTGCAGGGCAAGGTGAATCAAAAATTATGTGCAGGGCAAGGTGAATCAAAAATTATGTGCAGGGCAAGGTGAATCAAAAATTATGTGCAGGGCAAGGTGAATCAAAAATTATGTGTAACTCGAAATACTAAAGTTCCAAAGGAGTCCCTGTTCTGAAACGAACAGGGTAGGAGAAATGGAAGAAGCCAAGAAAATACGAAGAAGAGAATTGTAGACAGTATTAAACTACTCACTAAATATATGTGTCCTGATTCAAAAAAGGAAAGGAAATTTATCAACGGACGTTACAGGACAGACGGTTCTGTCGTGCTTTACCTGAGAGGATCTGTACCTGGCTGTCGTAGATTTTTGATAGGAATTTAAGACATAGATTGGTCCCTTCTAAATAGATTAGAACAGATGATAGCTTAGTGAGAGGTAATGCAAAGAAAATAGATTTTCGCGAGTGAGATGGTGGAAACTAGTTAGAGTCTGTCCCTGAAATCGAGAAGCTTCTCTCGTTCAGCCTATCTCTACAACAGAACTTAGTTACTCAGACAGTCTACTAGAATATATATTAATATATATCACAACCACTCACACACACGCACACATAAGTGACGACAGTTAGACGCACAGACGTGAAAACTACATCAATGGAATATGGATATTTTGGGACAAGCTGACCGACACGCGTAAATAAAGTTTATGTAAATTTTATTTATCATAGAAGGTTGTACTACTATTTCAGAACTAATTTATAATAAATTTCAGACTGAACACAATACATGAAACAAACACAATGAACATAGGTTAATGAATTTATTAAAGAGTTAGTCTCATAGGTTTAATCCTCCCTCCCTCTGGTGAGACAAGATCCCGTTAGAAGAGATGTTATTAACCCCCAAAGAGTCAAAGGTGTTTACGCTATGGTCTAGGATTTCCCTCTACAATAAAGAACAGAGTTTATACGTTAATCTATTCTGAAAGGGACAGCCTTAGCAAAACTTGCACATAAAATACACAGTTAGTACATGGGTATCTAGTAAATCACTCTGCACAAAATCTTAGTGAAATATAATTGACGATTTTAACACTTAAATCACTCAACAATACTAGTGAATATTATTACCTCCAAACAGAACTATTAAGACTATTCTCCAACAAAAACTAAGAAACTCTACTCAAAACGAGTGATTCTAGAAAAAATTGCGCTAGAAGTCTCAAAGCTGTGGTTCTTTAGTAAGTCTTATTTGAAAATGTGGTGCTGACCTGACGCCTCTGATTGACTATATCTGGCGGGTCTAACCAATCGATGCCATGTTTACACAGTTTATAATAGAGATGAAAAAAAGTTAATTATCCGTTTCCCTAAAAACAAAGACCTCTGCCAGATGTTGACACCTACGGTGAATTCTACTTTCGGATGCAAATCAAAGCTTTCTCACACGCTAGAGCCGAAAACCCGAACTCGCATTCTTTCTTAGATCCGGCATCGGCAATTCGCTAATCAGTGTGTTTCCTTCGTCTCTGCTCGTCTTCTAGCGAGCAAGGTCTTTGATCTGCTCGTTCTCACCGTGGTTTAATTACTTACTAGCGACCAGTTTTACAAAGGGAGTAATAAAATTTTAGCTCCCTTGGTTCCAAAATTATCTCCACCTTGATCGCTGTCTGATCCCATTACAACGATCTTCGATCGCTGGTGTAAAATAATACGCTCACGTTAGCTAATAGGTCTCTGGTAAACTCTCATCAAAGGGAATAGTGAACATAAATTAAAATAGGCGTGTTAAATTAGAAAGAAAAGACAGATCTCAGAATGTAGGATGGTTTAAGTTAACAAAAGTACGTAGATGAAAGTTGGGTAAAAGAGAAGTGTAGATACAGAAAATAGATATATGAAATATATTTTCTATAATATGTCACACTTGCAAGGAGCGTAACATATTGATGAAGATAATAATGACGATTAAAGGTGTATCGTGAGAATGAATCATACCCAGCCAGAAACATGGGCACAGAAAATCAAAATACCATCAGCCAAAAACATGAACCAGATACAGGATAATCAGTACGATCAGACCAAGCGTCACTTCAAGCGGCATATCTAAACAGATAATAGATCCTCCATGTAGTTTTATAAAGATTTAAAGACACAAAGAGGGACGGGAGAAAACAAATAAACAATCAGAAAAATTAGGCATACAAAACACAAAAGTAGCAACTGCTGTAGCAGTACAGTAGTAGAAATAGTAGTAGTAAAGCGGTAGTAGTAGAAGAAGAAATAGTAAAATATTTAGCAGTAGTAGAAGTGGCGGTGGTGGTGGTGGTGGTATAAGTAGTCCTAGTAGTAGCGGTGGTGGCGGCGAGGTGGTAGTAGTAACAGTAGCTGTAGTTATAGTATTAATAATAAAAATAAAACCTACACTTCCATTTTTAACTTCAACTCAACTTCTCGCAACAGCTTTCCATCATTTTCACCCCACTTCACTCTTTATCCTCTCTCTATTTCTCAACTCACTCTATCGTCCTCCCTCGCGCTTTCCAGCCTTCGTCCATACGGCTCGATGTTTTTTGGTAGCATGCAACGCATGTTGTGAGCTCCCGAATACTTTACAGGCGCCTTCGTACTCCCATTGTCAGAATGCCCGACAGGGAATGTCGATTAGCGAGGACAATGCAGCACTCGAAAAATCACTCTTGCTACGGTTCTGACAAAACAAAACCAAAAAATAGACAATGATCGCGAATTAAGGGTACGCATAAAAAAACTAGACTCAATACTCAATTCCTTTCCCCTTCTATTATCGAAAGCGCGAGCCGCGTTTTTGTTTGGAATAATATGCACTACAACGAGCGATTCATGAGAATAGAATCATATGTGCATGCGGCTCAAAAACTGTGATGTCGAAAGAGACAGTTATGGGAGATAAAAATAGAAAACAAAGGATGCTTTTAAATGTGGAAGTGGAGGCATGTGGGTATGAGGTGGGAGGAGAAAGGGAGGAGAATAGAAATGTATGAATATGAGAATGAGTCTAGAAGTGAAGATTTGTTAGGTTTGCGATGTGTCAGAGTCACTGAAAGAATACTTTAGTGAATGAGTTGCGACACAGCCTTCTATTTGAGAGAAGGTTAGACACTATGCCATTGTTACAATGGCATCACTTTATGAGCAGGCTTTAAGAAATTACACCTAACGGCTAACCCTCCAAATTTCATTGAAGGAGACAAATAGAACTAAAATAAAAAGAACTAAATGACAGGAAGAAGGACAGAATGAACAACGATAAAGAAAAGGATCGACACTGCAAGCACCGTGCGGGGCTCGGGGACTTAACACGAGGGTCGAGTTTCATTGCAACCAGCGCCACAGTCACCCTGTCAACGATGGGTACCGCTAAATCCAAGATTATGGGTGTTCCCACCTTCAATATTCACAATTTCAAGTGCTTTAAATCCTCCTATCTTGATTGCACTCTGTTCCATGTACACTTGTTCTGAGATAGAAAATACCCGCTCCACCAACCAAATAATAATGATAAGAAGAATAGTGGTAATAATGTTAAGTCCTCTTCTTCCTCATCCTCTTTTTCTTCTTCCTCCTCTCTTCTTCCTCATCTTCTTCTTTCTCCTCACCTACTTCTTCTAATGTTTCTTCTTCTTCAGCTTCTTCTTCTTCGTCTTCTTCTTCTTCGTTTGCTCTCAATAGTACGAGGTATATAACCCACTTACAAAGTTAGCAGTCTGTCTCAGGCTTTTCCCGGCACCATGCAATTGATCCCTCAACTGGATTGGAGAAGAAAACGCTGCCACTCTGCTTCTGTTAATGGTCCTAATAATGATCATAGTAGTAACAGTTATAGCAATGTCTGTATTAAAAGCCGCATGGAAGATGGTCGCATTCCGAAAGATATCTTCTACGGACAACTGGCAGATGCAAAAGAACAATTTGGCGACAGCAGCTGAGGTTCAAAGATATGTGCAAGAGAGACATGAGGACACTGGACATAAATCCAGCAACCTGGGAGGATGAAGATGCCGATAGCACCAAGTGGCGATGCTCTCTACGGCGCCACCTCAGACTGGGCGAAAAGAAGCTCTCACAGCAAGCAGAAGAGAGGAGACAACGTTGAAAGGAACACCAGGAAAATAAGCAGCTGAGGTCTGCCACCTCAGAGACGCATTCCAATAGTCAATTATGACTGAAGGGGCTATTATTATTATTATTATTTTTAAAAATGATAGTATAGCTTATCAAGAAAACAGAAGCCAACGGGAATAAATAAACGCCCATTATGTATAAATAGACAGCTTTAAAATATATTTAACACCTTAATAAACTAAAAGTAAAGAAAACTTTTAATTTTTTTTTAAATCACGCAAAATTATTTTCTTTTAAAGGCCCATTAAAAAGCAAAACTAAGAATTGAAACATAATCAAACATGAACAAAAAAATTACCACATTAAGTATATAAACTCCTAACAATAAAATTAATATAGGCCTATTGTAAATAACACTGGCTAACAAAAAAAAAATTTTTTTTTTCTTTCTCTAACATTTCTATGTTTTTCTGGTCAATTTTAATGCGCTGTTTTTAAATCTGCAAACCGTTTTTCTCTATCAGGTCGGGATCTCTAGAAATACGCAATTGAAGTTTTTTAACAACGCATACAGTATTACAACATCATTTGTACAAGAAGTATAACAGTTATGTAGGCTTGAATTTCTTTGCAGTCGACTTTCGTCGGTGAATGGCATGTGGTACATCGCGATGAAGCATCCAACAATAATCGGCAAGCATGGTCACACTCCACCGTCCTTGATAACGTGACTCCATTACGGCGATATCTTGATGGAATCGTTCTCCATGTTCATCGCTGACTTCGCCAAGGTTGTCAGGGAAAAAGTCAAAATGCGAATCGAGCAAATGGATTTTGAGGGACATGTTACAGCCCATAATTCTGTATGCATCTATGCACTGCTTAACAATATGCACATAATCGACAGATTTGTGATTTCCCAGAAAGTTATCGACAATCGATTTGAATGCCATCCATGCACGAAGTTCACTACCATGTAACAAGTTCTCGAATTGTTTGTCTGCAATAACGTTCCTAATCTGAGGTCCTACAAAGATACCTTCCTTTATCTTTGCACCGCTAACTTGCGGAAACTTTTCTCGAAGATAAGTGAAAGCTTTGCTCGTTTTATATAACGCTTTTACGAAATTCTTCATGAGCCCCAACTTTATATGTAACGGTGGTAAAATGATGCTGTCTTTGTTAACTAATGGCTCGTGTATTACATTTTTATGCCCGAGCTGCATACGATCCCTGATAGGCCACACCTTTCTTGCATAATGTTCCTGTCTGTTGCGGCTGCCCCATTCACATAGGAAGCAACAAAATTTAGTATACCCAGTCTGCATGCCCGTGAGAATTGCAATGACCTTTAGGTCTCCACAAATCCGCCATTGGTAGTCATTGTACTTTATTTTTGCCAAAAGTATAGCCATATTGTCATAAGTTTCTTTCATATGAACAGAGTAGGTGACTGGAATTGATGAAAATAAATGTCCGTTATGCAATAACACGGCTTTTAGACTAGTCTTGGAAGAGTCGATGAAAAGTCGCCATTCGTTGACTATGTGCTCATGACCGAGGTGCACCATTAGACCGTTTACATTTTTGCAATAGCAATGTCATCATCCATCTCAAAGTATTGAACAAGTTCTCTGTGTCTATGACGAAATTTAGATATCGGAGTATTGGGCGCTAAAAGATTCCATTCTTTGAGTCGCGAACCGAGTAATTCCGCTTGTCCTTTGGTAAGAGCGATATCACGTATTAGATCTGAAAATTCTGAATGGTTAATTAAGTGAACACCATAATTCACCGGTATATAATCCGAGTCAGAATTAGTTTCTAAAGCAGGTAAACTATCACTTTCTGATGGTTCATTCACGTCCAAAGGATATTGTTCTGGTGGAACTGGGATCGGACACGTGATTGGATCATGAGGCACTGGTTTCGAAACCGATTCAATATTTGGATAAACCACAGACTTTCTAGTTTTAAAAGTGAAACCATGGATATTTGTCAAGCAGAAGTAACAATCAGTAGCGTGATTTGTCGGTTTACGCCATATTACTGGCACTTTAAAAGGCATCGACTTATGCTTTGGCGATTTTCGTAACCAACCTGCCAATGTATTTGCACAAGTCAAACAAACAGCATTTGGCTTCTAAGATTTATTTGCATCATCAACTTTCGAATCGAAATAAAGTTCATATGCTTTCTTTAGTAATGGTGTAAAGTTTTTTCTGGTGAACACGATCGGTAAAATATCCACACACGTAACAGAACAGATCAGCCGAATTTCTACAACTTCTAGAAGCCATATTTCGCTCAGAATTATTTCAAAATACAGTAACTATTTGAAAAATATTGTAACATATGTCATGCATCTTTTAGCGGTATAAAAAAGTAGAATTATTTTGCATTTTATTAATTTTTAATAAGTTATATAGTAAAAATGAAACGGAGCAAATAACGGTTTCCCAAAAATATATTTATTCACAAATATCTTAAGAACCCGACGTGATAGAGATAAACGGATTTCAGATTTGAAATCAGCGCAAGAAACTGACCTAAGAACACTTATTCTTATATAAGAAAGAAAAATGTTGTTTGTCAGTGTAATCAATGAAGAGAGAAAATAACTGATGTAAATAGCTGGTTTTGTCAATAGCAGCATGACAGAAATAAAACGCAGAAAGTAAAAAATAAAGTTACACTGAACAGCCTCATTATAACCAATATTAGGTTGAAAACGGTATGTTCTCTGTTGAGATAGTGATTGAGCCGAGGCAAAAGAGGCTCATCTGAGGCTAATTCGATTTCCTCTTTTTTTTTCCTTTTTTTGTGACTGACGAAGACGATATCTTTTCTCATGGTTACTTTCTTTGTCTGGCGTAGCTTCTAGATTGCTTATACTATGACGTCACTTTATGAGGGCTTAGTGTCTAACATTCTGTCATATAGAAGAATGTCCCCTGGATGCGTGCCAACGAGTGATTCAGTGAATACGCGGGAGACTGAATGGATCAGTGAGCTGGCGAATGAGTGGCGAATAAGCGGACGATGAGTGGGAGAATGAAAGGATAATGGGCTAGAAATGCGAGTGGTGAATGAGCGAGAGAATGATTCGGATATGGAGCGAGAAAATGAACGGAAAATGGTGAATGAGTGGGAAAATTAGCGCGTGATTTTGCGGCAGAATCGGCGGATGAATAACAGCAGAGTAAGTGGATGTATGATGGGAGAAGTAGTGGGTTTGATGAATGGCTTTTTAAGTGTGAACGTTTGAAAAGATGAGTATGAGAAGGTGGGTTGAGCGGTCGTGAATGAATGCGTGTGAGTAAATGGATGAGACAGCGAATGAGCAGTTAATGAATATTACTCTAGATTTAATATTTAGATAAAGTAAGTAATCCACTAAAATGATGAGGTAGACATGGAAAGGCACATAGCTGATGGCACAGGCCAGGAAGACTTGACATAAATTTGATGAAGGCCAATATCCTTGGGGATCTGAAGGGTGATGTAATCGGCTAAGAGCACAAAAGAGTTATTGGAAGGGTGATGTAATTGGCTAAGAGCACAAAAAAGTTATTGGAAGGGTGATGCAATCGGCTAAGAGCACAAAAGAGTTATTGGAAGGGTGATGTGATCGGCTAAGAGCACAAAAGAGTTATTGGAAGGGTGATGCAATCGGCTAAGAGCACAAAAACAATTATTGGAAGGGTGATGTAATCGGCTAAGAGCACAAAAGAGTTATTGGAAGGGTGATGCAATCGGCTAAGAGCACAAAAGAGTTATTGGAAGGGTGATGCAATCGGTTAAGAGCACAAAAGAGTTATTGGAAGGGTGATGCAATCGGCTAAGAGCACAAAAGAGTTATTGGAAGGGTGATGCAATCGGTTAAGAGCACAAAAGAGTTATTGGAAGGGTGATGTGATTGGCTAAGAGCACAAAAGAGTTATTGGAAGGGTGATGCAATCGGCTAAGAGCACAAAAGAGTTATTGGAAGGGTGATGTAATCGGCTAAGAGCACAAAAAAGTTATTGGAAGGGTGATGCAATCGGCTAAGAGCACAAAACAGTTATTGGAAGGGTGATGTGATTGGCTAAGAGCACAAAAGAGTTATTGGAAGGGTGATGCAATCGGCTAAGAGCACAAAACAGTTATTGGAAGGGTGATGTGATTGGCTAAGAGCACAAAAGAGTTATTGGAAGGGTGATGCAATCGGCTAAGAGCACAAAACAGTTATTGGAAGGGTGATGTGATCGGCTAAGAGCACAAAAGAGTTATTGGAAGGGTGATGCAATCGGCTAAGAGCACAAAACAGTTATTGGAAGGGTGATGTAATCGGCTAAGAGCACAAAAGTTTTTTTTTTGTTTTTTTTTTCTGACGGCATTTCTTATCAATAAACAATTTAGCGTGGCACGAGCAAAATTTTATTCCAAATGTAGCCCAGAACAAAAAGTTTAGGAACCACTGGAATAAGGGGTACGCGAAAGTTTACTAAAAGCTAAAGGTGTACGGGGACCAGCGTCAAAATTGTCACCATGGCCAATAATCATCATCATCATCATCATCATCATCATCATCATGTTCGCTCCTGATGGAGCATGAAGCCACCACTGCTGTAGCTAGTTCCATTGCAAGAAAAATGCACCATGTATTCACATGCTCTCACAGCAGTGGTTTCTGTGGCAATTTTGTTACATGATGAGTTTGACAACTCCTTGCGCATCCTCGTACTAGTGGCCTTGTACGACACGCCTGAGGGATCAGTGGGCTTATTCTTTCTTTGTCTCATCAGAAACCCCCCGGGGGACTACACGGGGCGAATAGTAGGTACCGGAAAGTTTACTAAAAACCAAGAATGTACGAGGACGAAACAAAAAGTTGATAATCCCTAAATCTCAGCATTAAGATTGTCGCCACGACCAGTAAACGCTGGGTTCTAAATGAACCCAATCCTTAAAAAAAATAAAAAAAAAACCTTAAATAGGCCATCCTTCCTCGGAAAACCCCTTGTAATTATGTTAGTCAAGTTTGCTAATTACACTCCAGAACATTTTCGTGCAGCTCTTGTGATTATTTCTGGATTCCAGAATTTCATTTCTTCGCGATAGCAAAACCCATAAGCAAGCTAATAATTCTAATGAAATTCATTACTGCCCCTTCCTTCACCCCTGTTTGTCTCGGAAAGGACAGTTATACGAAGCTAATCAAAGGTATCGGAAATTTCCAATCCTGTTCCGTTGTTGTTGATGAGTTGATGCGGACGTTGTCATTGGTGTGCCGTGAACAGCCAGTTTCATGGTGAGTTGGTTTCTGAAGGTGTTGGTGAATGCATGCTAGAATGGTGAGTGTAGCAGTTTATCTTGTTCCGATAAATGAGGAATTTTAGAGAGGTCTTGAAGGAAACGTGACATGATGGATGAATATAACAATGTTTAATTACAAATTAATAGGTTAATAATTAATGTGCTGATAATGAGATCTCTAAAAGTTAAAACCGTGTGATCAGTGACTTGTAATCATGAATTGCACTTAAATGACGATTTTTTCCCATTCGTTGATTAATATTAATGTCTAGTAGTGGCAGGAGTTTCGTTATGAACTAGAAAATCTGGTATTACATTTCACAGTCGCACACATGTCTTTTTTTCCCCAGTCACTGCGTTAATTCATATTCAGGCGAATTGTTGAAAAGCAACAAACAGAGCATTGTAATCATTATAGATCGCGTGTCCGAATCGTCGTTAGATGAATATCGATTGACTAACAGATAATTGGCTTGTCCTCAGCTCCAGTAACTGTGAGAATGGCCAACTGCTGACAGCTGTGTGGTCAGTCAACCGCTTAATTACAAATAACAGGCCCAACAATGATCCCCTGAGGCGCATGGGAGAGGAAGATGAAAACCGTAGGCACATTTGTATCATTGTAAAGACAAAGGAGGCACATGAAAAAGGATTCCATATAGGTACACTTATAAAATGTGTAGGTACACATTTATAAAACTTGTAGGTACATTTATAAAACGTGAAGGTACCTTTATAAAACGTGAAGGTACCTTTATAAAACGTGTAGGTACGTTTATAAAACTTGTAGGTACATTTATAAAACTTGTAGGCACCTTTATAAAACGTGAAAGTACATTTATAAAACGTGTGGGCACATTTATGAAACTTGTAGGCACCTTTATAAAAACGTTTAGGTACATTTATAAAACTTGTAGGTACATTTATAAAGTTTGTAGGCACATTTATAAACTTGTAGGCACATTTATAAAACTTGTAGGCACCTTTATAAAACATGTTGGTACATTTATAAAACTTGTAGGTACATTTATAAAACTTGTTGGCACATTTACGAAATGGTAAAGTATAAAAGAACGCACCAAGAAAAGGAAAACTGTACGCACATTTCTAGTTTGGCAAAGCACAAAACAGCGCATGGAAGTGCAACTGGAAAACTGTAAGCAAATTTATATCATTATAAAGCACAAGAAATCAGAGGCACATCTCCAATCCAACCTGCAAGTCTGGAAGGAAGAGCTGGAGAAGAGAGGGATGGTCATAAGCAGCTCTAAAATAAAATCCATGGTGATATCACGAGAAGAAAGAAGGCATCAGATTAAGCTGGGAGAACAGGTCCTGGAGCAGGTTGACCACTTTAAATACCTCGGAGCTATTATAGACCGAAAGGGAGGCATCAAAGAAGAGTTGGCCACTCGAAAAGCAGCAGCTGGGAGACTTTTTCAGGCCATAAATCGAGGATTCCTCAGCAAGAGAGAGGTTGGTAAGAAAACGAAGATGGCTGTATACCGCTCCACCTATGTCCCAGTCTTGAAATATGGATGCGAGTCATGGGCAATGACTACAACCCATAAAAGCCAGATCCAAACCTCAGAAATGAGGTATCTGAGGAAGGTGGTTGAAGTAACAAGAAGAGACATGGTACGAGATTTCTATCATGGGTACAAGAGCAGCGCATGGAAGAATTAAGAGGAAAACTGTAGGAACATTTCTATCTCGGTACACCACAAAATAGAACGCGGAGAGGACGGAGGAAAACTGTTTATACATTTCTATCTCGGTACACCACAAAATGGAACGCGGAAAGGACGGAGGAAAACTGTTTATACATTTCTATCTCGGTACACCACAAAATGGAACGCGGAAAGGACGGAGGAAAACTGTTTATACATTTCTATCTCGGTACACCACAAAATGGAACGCGGAAAGGACGGAGGAAAACTGTTTATACATTTCTATCTCGGTACAGCACAAAATAAAGCACAGAAAGGAAGAAGCCAGAAGTGAACATGATGAGGAAGATGTAGAAAAAAACGTGAGCTGATGGCACATGACAGAAAGACTTGGTATGTGTTAACTGAAGGACTATGCTCCTTGGGGAGCGGAGGGTATTGATTGATTGACTGAATGAAACAGAGTGAAGCATAGAAACCACAAAGTACTTACAAAAAGACACTATAATTTTGCTATGATATTCATCGACAGAGAAAAGAATTAAGAAGAACGTAATCCGAACAATACAACAGATACAGAAAGACAGACCTTGTAATTATCTTCGCTGACACATGTCATATTTGGTTTTATGAAAACATAACTACGATATATCAGAACAGCATTTACATGAATCACTTTCAGACGTCAACTTGAACATGTTCAAAGAAAGCAGCGGTTAACTTGAGGCTGTTGGTATCTCTGTAGAGTTTTTCCAGGAATGGTACTGGTGTTGGTCATATGCGCTTTCTCTGTTCCTCATATGTTGGGTACCTTTGAATTAGATGTTCAGCAGTTACCAGTGAACAAGTGGCAATCTTCAAATTTCGCAACAGGCCATAACCGATTAAAATGCCATCAATTCAACAAGCTAAAGATAGGAATTACGGATGAGCGTAAATGTGGTACCGAATCAGAATCTAAATTTAACAACGGGCAACGTTTTACTGAGCAGGGGTCTACATATAGTATTAATAAAGTCAACACAGCTATTGTTAACTGAACGTAACAATTTTTTTTCTCCCTGTTTATGCATGGAGGCATATCTAGAGTAATCCTTATATGACCACCAGCTATGCACATTGCTACAATATATGTATGCGGAAGTGAACCTATGTATGTGAGGTTAATTACATCCTCATTGACTCGTGAAATCATCCACATACTTCCAGGGACTCCCCCTGTGGTGAAACCTGTTGAGAACCCAGCACTGCACACTAAGCTTGGAGAAGTCACTCTGAACCCTAGGCGTAATTCTTTGGCTTTGACTTGGTTGAACTGCATGCAGAAGGACCTTACTATTGACCCAGTGATAGGCAGGGAAAGCTGAGCAGTGGCTCTGTGCAGAACGTGACAATTCCTTGGGAGAGCCCAGAACCAGAGTACAGTATTTTAGCTCTGCATAGTTGGAGATCTCCCTTGGATGGCGGGGAATGCACAGTATGCCACACACTTCTTACTCCTTGTTTGGAACCAGATGTGGCGATCCTTTAAATGCAAGCCAAGCTGGAGAAACTGGAGCTCATGACTTCAACTCAGCACATTTCGGAATGGCAGAAAAGCCACAGGAAAAGCCTAGACCTACAGTGTAGATAATACCAAGGAGTCTTCAACTTGGTAATCGGCTGCTAAAGAGCGAAAAGCTCAGCAAGCCCTAATTAAACAACAACAACAACAACAACTTCTCCCAGTTTGAAATTGTATGCAAAGTTTCCCCTTTTAGTCCCCGGGGGTATATGAAGATAACAGGACTACAGTTCCCCCGGGCATGTTGTAAGAGGCAACTGATATTAGGTTGTGCATTGGGCTGACAACCTCATCATGTAAAACAGATTGTTACAGAAACCACTGCTTCAAGATCATACGAATGCTATAGTGCAGACTTCCTGCTTGCAGACTAGATGCAGTGGGAGGTAGTATGTCCTACAGGTAGCGAAAAGGGAGTTATTTAACGCATTTAAGTGATGTCAAACTGTGAAAGTTTGGTGAATATACATTCGTTGAATGCACTCGCGCTGATCTGAGGCTTAAAATATCACTTGAAATAAAGAGTAACTCCATGAATGCCATTGCAAAATAAAAAAAAACAACATACATAATATCAGCGGCTGCGGTAGCAATCTTACTTAGTATAGATATAACATTACATAAATAACATGAAAATTATCACAAATAACAAATTATTGAGCCGTAGACAACTGATTAAAAACGGGACATTATAAATTACCTGACATAGTGATGAAGAGTCTCATTTAATGACATAGACAGCTGATTAAAAACGGGACATTTATAAATGACCTGACATAGTGAGGAAACAACAGATAAGAACTGTTAATTTAGAAACTACACGAAACGACAGAGAAGACTATCACGTATTAACACAGGAACTGAAGAAAACTATTTACAAATTACATAAGATAGTAAGGATGAGTATCAGACAGTGACACAGACATCTGATGACAACTATAACATTACAAATTACATTAAAAAGTTTGGCAAGGAAAACTGATGACAACTATACAGTTACAAATTACATTAAAAGGTATGAAAGAATATCAAGTAATGACACAGGAAACTGATGACAAATGTATAAATGAAAAATACTTTGTTTTTATGTCGCATAATTTTCGTATTCCTTGTTCCCAAATAACACAGAGCTGCTTGAAATATTGTATATACATATTTTCATCTTCACGTGATACTGTTATGCGTAATATAACAAACATCTTTACAGGTGCTCTGTAGCACAAGACAACCCCTTTATAGACAGGTTATAACAGAACTGTCAGTAAACTTGAAGAAATACAGAACAATAAGCAATTTTATTTTACCTCAACTTTAACAAAGTTTTTTTTACTGATAAAAATAATAGCGAAGCTGTATTTAACCTGTTGTATGGCTATTAAAAAGTATGAAATCATCAAGTAATGACACAGAAAACTGATGGGACCCAAAGATGCAGCAACAGAGAATGCAGTCAGCGACCCATAGCTTGACTGCTTGCGTCAGGGTCAGCGAACCAGAGCTGACCAAGACCCTACTCCACCTCCACGTGGTGGTCCTGGAAACAGGCTGCATCACTGCAGTCTGGCTGAGAGAGTAGGGATCGAAGAGGGAAGGCAAACCCGGTCCCAAAAAATGCCATGCTGAAGTCGGATGTGTCGGCCGAAAGGCGCAGATATCGCAGCTCCGGCGTAAACAGACACAACGCAACCAACGTCCTTTTCAGGACGAACAAGGAAGAAGAAGAAGAAGAAAACTGATGACAAATGTATAAATGAAAAACACTTTGTTTTTATGTCGCATAATTGTCGTATTTCTTGTTCCCAAATAACACAGAGCTGCTTGAAATATTGTATATACATATCTTCATCTTCACATGATACTGTTATGCGTAATATTACAAACATCTTTACAGGTGCTCTGTAGCACAAGACAACCCCTTTATAGAAAGGTTATAACAGAACTGTCAGTAAACTTGAAGAAATACAGAACAATAAGCAATTTTATTTTACCTCAAGTTTAACAAAGTTGTTTTGCTGATACGTAAAAATAATAGCGAAGCTGTATTTAGCCTGTTGTCTGGCTCTGAGACACGGAGAACAACAAAAACAACAACCAAAAAGCTACAGACTTTCACAAATGGATTCTTGCGTAGAATAGAAGGATTAAAGTGTTAAGAGGTTACTAATGTGGAAATGACGACAAGAACCGGACAAGTGGCAATGGAAAAGAGATGAGAAGAATACGCTGGCGATGGACAGGAGACATAGTGAAGAAACCTGTTTATAGAACTACAAGACAGCCCATGTTCTGGAATCTTCATGGTCAGAGAGTTTGATGGAGACCAAATAGCACATGGAGAAGAAAACTCGAGACAGACATAGCAGGGATGAGGAAGATATGATAAGACCTTGAACTGATTACGGGGGGACAGGGAGGCTTGGCATAAGTTTATTGAATGCCCATGCTCCTTGCGTAGCGGAAGAGTGATGATGATGTGTTTATCAATATATGTAAATACCGAAGAAAACCATCAGACACATTACATAAGCAGTTAGAATATACACCTTTGTTGACCATCAGCCATTGCAAGAGCTGGATGTAAATAAACTCTGACCTGTGCTGACTTAACAAATGTCAGTTTTTGTTTAATGTAACTAGTTTTTAAAACCCTCTGGTGTGTTATATACACCGTAAGTCACCACCACAAAGACAACATGAAAAGCAATACTTAACAACGCCACAAGCAGAAACAAAACACACACAAAACAGAACACACACACACACACACACACACAAATCCTACCTTCTCTGTTTGCCGGTCTCGAATCTTTTCCTATGAAATATTTACACCAATGCTTGTGTACCTGTAGACGAGAAAGATAAATGGACTCTCTTCACCAGTGGTAGGCACCCTTTGAGCTATGACGATCTGCTTTACAAACATCGAGCTGTTCAAAGATTTCCATAGATAAGATTGTGCCTGTTTTAAGAGATTCAAACGTATTTTTATTTTATTTTGGAATACAGTATTTATGTAACTTTTTTGTCGCTGTCGGAAGACCTGGTTCTTACTTTTCCATCTGCCCAGCAGTGGACAATTTGAACTAAATGATATTTCCCCTTAAAACATGATTACACGAAACGCAAGAGAGAAAAGCGGCCTGATTCTAAAGACGACGAACTGGAACGGACTATGGACTACGACTTATGGCAACTTGGAATACAAGGTGTATAAATGGGAAGAAAGACGAGCTAGTTGAAGAGATGAGGAAAGCAAAACTAGAGATCCTGGCTTTAACGGAAACGAAGAAAAAAGGACAAGGAGTTATGGATCTCGATGGCGACATGCTACTCTACAGTGGTGTACCCACATCTGAAAGAGCTAAATGGGGGTAGTGGGTTCCGTTGTGGCCAAAAAAAATCAAAAGGATAGTATCAAGGGATGGAACTTTGTCTCGGAAACATTATGGTACTGAAACTAAAAGAAGGAGAAACTATAGTCAACCTTGTCATTATGTACGGGCCCAATGAAGATGAGCGAGCAGAGGTCAAGAATGAATTCTTCGAGCTGCTTCAAAGGACAGTGGACGACTGCCTAGATGAAATTATCATGCTCGGAGATTTCAATGCCAGAGTCGAAATAAACATGCTAGATGGGGTAGAATTATCGGAAGATACTCTTCATGACAATGGAAAGCGACTCCTTAGATTCTGCACTGAACAAAATCTGATCATTACAAACACAAAGTTCCCCATAAGCGCATACATGCAAATACTAGATGTGAACCAACAAAGAGTGAGAAATCAGTGATCGACTGTGCCATAGTTAGGAAGACCTCATTCACAGAAGAGAAAACCAATGGTGGTGAAGATGACATAAAGATGGAAGAACTGAAGGCAGAACTGGAGAAAATCAAGATGGGCAAAGCAGCAGGGCATGATGGTATAACACCAGAAATGGTTAAGTACATGGGAGCATCAGGCGACCTATTACTCCTAAGGGTCCTACAGGCAGCTTAGTGCAACAAGGCCATACCAAAGGATTGGGAGATTGCCATCATAACACCAATTTTCAAAAAGGGTGACAACCGACAATGTGGAAACCATAGAAGCAAATCCTTTCTCAATGTCCCTGGTAAAATCTACTCTAGAATCATGAAGCAGAGACTCAGACATCTAGCTGAGCCACAAATGGATGAGGTCCAGTGTGGCGTCCGAGCAAACCGAAGTACTCAAAACCTAATCTTCACACTCAGACAGCTGAGTGAAACGGCCCTTGAGTATAAGAGCGAAATCCACATTTGTTTCTTAAATCTGGAAAAGGCGTTTGACAAGGTTCCCCCCCCCCCCCTTTCCCTTCCGGAGAAAACGTTGGGACTGTTTGGCAAGGAAGAACATTCCAACACCTCTGATTTATGCTAT
The DNA here is from genome assembly GCA_024509875.1 of Oreohelix idahoensis. NCBI lineage: Eukaryota > Metazoa > Mollusca > Gastropoda > Stylommatophora > Oreohelicidae > Oreohelix > Oreohelix idahoensis. The sequence continues at coordinate 82,464 of JAMPIV010007946.1, forward strand.
ACAGAGCTTCTACAAGTCTTGCAGAAATTATGTGAGGACGAAAAAGTGAAGTCAGAAGAGTTCAGGACCACCACTGGTGTAAGACAAGGTGATGTCCTGTCACCTTATCTTTTCATACTCCTCATGGACGATGTCATCAAGGCATGTAAGCAGTGGTCAAGAAAGTATCCAGTGGGGTACTGGAAGATGAGTCAGGTCAGTATTTCAGAGCTGGCATTTGCTGATGATGTTGCCCTGATTGCTAAATCAGAGGCACATCTTCAATCCAACCTGCAAGTCTGGAAGGAAGAGCTGGAGAAGAGATAGATGGTAATAAGCAGCTCTAAAACAAAAACCATGGTGATATCACAGGAGGACAGAAGGCATCAGATTAAGCTGCGAGAACAGGTCCTGGAGCAGGTCAACAACTTTAAATACCTCGGAGCTGTCACAGACCAGAAGGGAGGCATCAAAGAAGAGTTGGCTACCCGAAGAGCAGCAGTTGGGAGACTTTTTCAGGCCATAAATCGAGGATTCCTTATCAAAGAGAAGTTGGTAAGAAGAAGAAGATGGCTGTATACAGCCCCAACTATGTCCCAGTCTTGACGTATGGATGTGAGTAATGGGCATTGACTACAACCCACAAAAGTCAGATCCAAACCTCAGAAATGAGGTATCAGAGGAAGGTGGTTGAAGTAACAAGAAGAGACATGGTCCGCAACCAGACGATACTTCAAGGCCTAAAAACCCAACCACTGCAGATCCAAGTAGAACAGTCCCGACTAAGATGTTTTGGCCATGTCTGCAGAATGGGAGAAGATCGGCTACCACGACAAGCATGGGAAACTTAGAGTCGGGGATCCAAACCTCCAGGACGACCCAGCGTCCGCTGGGAGGACAACATTAGACAATTTTTGAAGGACCGAGGACTAGAATGGAACCAGGCCAGGAGGAAGACAGCCGGTAGGATAGTTTGGCGCTCTCTCTTCCGAACTCTACACCTCACGGCAGAAGAGGAACGACAAAGTAAGTACGTAAGATAATTTCCCGAATGTCAATGAAAAAATGGGAAAACTGCAGAAGAGACTGCGTCTATAATTAGTCTGGGTTGTCCTTAGGTACATATCCGGGATACGTGGAGAGATCGTGCTAATGACCTCTGTCCACCGAGCACTATTTTTGTGGTGCCTAGTTGGCAGAGTGAGTTATATCGATTCGCTCCCGCAGCTAAGCGGTGGTGTCGTCCGGAATGTCCTGGGTTCGATTCCCAGTATCTGTTGTTTTTCTGTTGTCTAGTCTTCTGTGGTGAAGTGGGATGTTATAAATATTTATAGGGGACTTAGTGTACTGACTGAGATCAGCTGTGAAGGTATCTATATCTATTAAGAGTAGTGTATTATAGATAACCTTACTTGCTACCACATATCTATATATCTCAGTCAGAATTATTCTGGAATAGTGTGATGACTACGTTATGTGTCTAGGGTATGTGTATGATGAAGTGTAAGTCACAACAACAGACAGATAAACAATTTAATTTAATCCACTACTCTTGACAACACTGTGACACTCACATACATATAACACTCTATGAGAATATCTTAAGGAGTCACTGATAACTTTTCAAATAACAATATGTATTCATTTTTGTCATAAAGGTATATGTGTCCTGATTCAAATACAAAGGAACCAGGAATCACAATCAATTTTAATTACAAGTATATGTACAGACTTTATCAATATGAATATTGTAGTGACATATATTATTAAAAATATCATATGTGTGTCAGTTGTGTAGTAGTAATATGAGGTAATACTGGTTTTGTTTTGTTCAAGCTCTGTTGGTATTTGTCATCATGACTTCAATAGTTTGTCTTTTGGGACTAGTATTGGAGATGTTCTCAGTTCCTGATATTAAGACAATTAAATTCCCCTCTGAATGTTATTTTTACAAAGTCATTTCAAGATGAGGGGACATAATGTTGAGCTCAGCTGGCCAAATCAGCTTATCTTGCGTGATGGCGGCAGGAAAGGACTCCTCTGCTCGAATTCTCCCCTGGGCTCTGGAGACACCTCACCAAGAAGGATGTACCTTCTACTTCATAACTAACTTATACTCTCTTTTTACACTGATCACAATACATCACAAACATTGAGTTCAGAGCGTTAGGCCAACTGTCAGCTTCATCTGAAATACTTTATACCAGTATTTATCTCCTTAATGGTTACCACGCCTCTGCACTTCCAGCATTATTTCTTTCTAGTCAATCATCCAGGTGTCAGTGTACTATTTGGCCATTCCATGCCGTTTTACTTCCCTCCGACACCCTCTGTTCAGGCTGGAGCATTATAGGCTTTATCTCCTGTTTGCCACTGAACTACACATATATATACAGGCATAAATTAACAATTTACATTCAATTTTCATTAAAAGATACTGAATGGTTCAAGCTTACCACAATTCATAGAATAAACACAGATACGTTGATTAGCAATGAATTCTGGCACATTTACTGGCACAAATTCCCATCTGCTTATGTTCCAGGCTTTTATTTATCAAAACATGAGCTGGCTTCAACGCACTGTTGCTTTATCAAGCTTATTTAAACAAGTGGTTTCGAACTAACGCTCCTAAGTGATTATATCAGCGAGTCTGGCCAATCGAGCCACGTTTCGACAAGTGTTTGAAAAAATGTTACCTTCCTACGTCTCCCTAACAACCAAGATAGTATTTATAGCCCGACCAATCGTGGTTAGTCTTTCATTTGTTGCGCTCCAATCAATTTGGAGTTTACATGGTAGGCTATTTCTGTAACGTAAGGTTTTTTCAAACACGTTATAAAAAAAATTTTATGAGCAGAAATGATTCCATGTTGTCAGGCATCCCCACTATTTTATTTTGGTTATAATTTATTAATTCCTGGACTATTTGCGTAACGTTTTACATATTCTTTGTCAGCAAGCCCTAAGGAACCCAAATATCCAAATTTAAAAGAGCTACGTGGCTGCGTTCAAAATATGCAATTCCTTCTACCTCCTGTTTCGAAGATGTGCTGTCTGGGTACTGTAATGTTTTCAAACGTAAACCCATCTATTGTTATCTTTCCTAATAAGCGTTTTTTATGATTTTAAAACCTAACTCTGGGAAGGGTAGTGAATTTATCACTGTCCGTCCGAAAAAGTTAGTGCTTGTAGCCTAACACGCGTGATAGTAGTAATTGTGTATCGCGTTACGCTTGTTGGGGGTGGCATTAATAGCGAGACGCGTGTTTAATGTTCGGCTTTCTGCCTCTCCCTTCTCGCTATCCTTTAGTCCATCTGTCTTTTGTTTTTGGTAACATAGTGTAGAAAAAGACATGAATGGAATTTAAAATTTAGGTCAACTTGCATATTTCAAGGTTTTTCTTAGAAAGGCAGCACATTTTATTGTGTGTTTGGGAAACGCGTGTATGTTGCAGAAGGCCTTAATATCAACGTGAAAGCGTTACAATTTGCCGACGAAGTAGAAAAGAAGGGGGATTTCGAGTACTGTCATTGTGACAGCACTGTTCTGTACCATTCTTCTTCCTTTATTTACTTTTTTTTTTTTATTTTTATGTGGATCACGTCCATTCGCCACGTCATCCTTCTTTAATTCTCACGAGTGCCTGAACCATACCTTTGTGTATTATTTATTTACCACAGAAAAGATAGCTTTCCTGTCTTATGCGGTTCACGAATTGCAATGAATTTTAGTGAACTAGTTCGTGGGTTTTTCCTGGACACGAGGGAAAAAATACCTAACAACCCTGGGACCACTGCACTTTTAAGCAGGACTGTGGAGTCGTGCAGTTGCTCGTTTTTATTGGAGTCGAAGTCGGTAAGAAATTTCCGGACGTCCATATCCCGGAAATTTTCTGGGAGAAAATGACTAGCAAGATTGCCTGTAACTAATAGCCCGGATTCGTATTTCGAGTTCCACTTGTAGAGCCCAGAACTCGGAAAATTATTTGGCCGACTCCTCAAGCCTGCTTTTAAGTGCCGGGTGGAGAGAGCTACTCTGACCTTTCCTTAGCATTAAACATTTTCTGTTTCCCCTCTCCGCCACTTAGAGATCTACCAAATCGACCACTGAGGTCAACTTAGACCCCAATCGCTGTTTTATTCGATTCTTTATGGCTATTTTCTGTATACCTTTTCTCCTTTCATTTTTTCCTTCCAGTTTTTTGTCTTGTCCAGTTTCTTATTCATCTGCTTCTTTCTGTGATTTCACTTTGGTTCTTTTGTTCCACATCTATTTAAGTATTGGTAACAACACATAATGATGTTTGCCAGTATAGGTGCGATGAAGTGGTTTATTTGAGAGGGAAAACACTGTGTATGTTGTTTTACCTTATTCATCTTCACTTTCCATGCTTTGGAACACTCATTCAATGATGTTATGGCTCGCTGCATCCAAATGTTTGCAATAGTGATATATTCGTCTGAGATCCACAGGGCGAAGACGTGTGCAAAGGAGCTAATAGCCTGAACCATGTTCAATTACGCAAAGAGTCAGTGCATGAAGTGAATTCAACTACTGAAAGCGTGTATCACACGACGTTAATTCCTGCAATCAAGCTCAATGTATGAAGCCTACATACCAGAAGATCATTTCACGAAGAGCTCAAGTCAAACCAGTGCATTCATCAAGATCTGACAACGGACAGTTTTCTGAAACAAATACCAACAGTTTGTCTACGCTAGATAGATTTCCAAGCGTTGAGGGACATTACAACTCACAAGTTCTCACTACTTCACGTGCAAGAGTTTCAGTAATGAGTACTCGGCTTGGAGATAACCCACACGGCGAAAAAGACATCTAAATTGGACTGTCGGTGCATACTTGTATATAATAATACAGTGGAGGAAATTTGAAAGATTTTCGGACAATGTAGATTTGTCATCAGTGTGGTTGTGGTGGATTTTGATGTTATGAATTGTTGTTAGGTATTTTTATTGTAATAAATGAGATTAGCTATGAAGGTCCCTGAATTTACCCAATAGTATTGTGAACTTTTCAGGGTACCTTTCCGCTACCACCCCTTTTATCTCATTCAAAATGTATTTATATTATTATATTAAATGACTTCGTGTTGTGTCTAGGGTTATGAAGGTAGAGTGTAATGTACAATAATCAACAAACATACAAACAAATAGTTTATTATTCACAACAGCACACAGTACTACCACAATAACATACAAACGACACTTTAAAAGGCTATCTTATTTAAGACTGTGGTTGAAATTTGTGTAAATATAATTTTTACAATTTATTATCCTGATTCTAATTTATTTTGAACCAGGACTGACAATCAAAAGTAAAATCAAAAGAATTATTTACATCAGTCAAATAGCACAGTAGATCTTCTGTCCATACATAAAAATATTATTCTAATATACGTCTGTAGTTGTATTTCCTACTTTAAGGTAATACTGGTAGTACCCCTAGGTTGTTGTTTAAAATCACACCCTTTTAGTTATGTTTGTTTTCGTTTGTCTCTTGAGGGACTATTAAATATTTGTCCCAGTTTTATTCACTGTCACTTTATATTCTTTTTTAGTTCTGTTAGTTGAGCTGTCAGGAGTCGAACATGAACTTAACTTGGCAGTAGAATACAGGTAGAACGTTTCCTCTGCTCGCTTGACAATCTGTTCCCTGTTTGATAGGCAATGGCCACTAGCATGGGCTCGCAGTATACAGACAGAGTCCTGAATCAATCAGTTTTCAAGCGTTTGGTACCACATTAACGTCAGTACCCAGGACCTCTGAAATGTGAAGGTTATGCATCCTTCTTAATACCTAGCATACACTAATAGTCCACATTCTAGGACAGGTACATTACAAACAAACAAAAAGGGTCATAGCCTTATACCAACCTATGCCCCCATTATCTTTTGATGTGACAATGTACACCAGTATTCCTCTCCCCTAATAGTTATGACGCCACTGCAATTCCAGCTGTAATCTTTTCCATATAATAGGATAGGTGTTATGCTCCTTTACGACAATCATACATATTCTTGTAGTTTTACACCTCTCTGACAGTCTATCACATGGTGATCAATCTCTAGGCTTTGCCTGATGGTCGCTATAGACCCACTCATGTACAGACATATTTTATTATTTCACATTCAATTTTTATATAAAATACATGTTAATAAATGTCAATCTTACCACAATTTTCAATGAAATACACAGTGACGATGACTGACACAGTTTCCATCTGTTTTATTGTCCAGGCTGCCTAGAAATTGTATTTGAAAGCACAGCCTGATCTCATCAATCGCTGGTAGAATTTTTCAAGAAATGGCGTCTCCCCTAACGCTTGTTCTGACAATATCGACTCAGTTGGCCAATCACTCTTAATATTACAGTGTAAACAGTCTTTCAAAAAATATCATTCAAACCTTTCTACGTTACTAGGCTATTTATGTTTATTCAAAGGTCAGCCAATAATATGTCGGCTCACTTCAATTTCCACCCAATCGGATTCAATGTACTATCTTAGCCTATCTGTCACCTACTTTTTTCCCAAAAAATATGCGATCCAATCTAAGCAGATATGACCTGACCTGACAGTATCTCTGATCTCTATGTATTGTTCTATCAATATTTGATTAGTTAAGGGACTATTTGGATAACTAACAACACATTCTTGGTCAGCAAGTCTTCAAGTACACGAATATACGATTTTTAAGGGGCTATGTGGTTTGGTTCAAAATTCTATCTTTTTTTCTATGTTAGTTGTTTATTTTTAAACTACCTCTCGTTCACTCTTTTTCCATGTACTATCACGCGAAATACGAGAGCTTAGGTCATTCACAATAAGAGCTAAACATGTTTCCATGACCGTAGTGTCCATAATTCTAACTTTTTCATCGTATTGGGGAAACCCCTATGGCAAGGCTTGCCCCTGTGCTGTGGTTGGCTTTTAGTTTGAAATCAATGCGAAACGAATTTGCATTTTCATCTTTCCTTGCCCCTCCTCGTTCCACAATGCATTTTAGGCACCCCTATTTGAAAAAATTGGTACCGTTTTGTTCGGCTATTCGTCATCCTTTCTACTAAAACGTTAAGTGTATACATTTAACAAATAAACCTATAGCCGTGTTGATCATTAATTCGTTATTTAATGGTTTTATTCGTGCTGTCTGTGTTACGTATTTACATATAGGCAAAATCCATCATCTGGGAGGTGGGGGGGGGGGGGGAAGGGAAGCTTTCTTTATCGACATTTTAGGGAAAGAAGTTAATGTCGTAGATATACAGAAAATTCTTCATGATTTAGTAGAAAAGTCTATCTAGTGGAGAGCTTTCGCCTTCTCTTCTTTTTGTCCTTAATCTGGAATAGGTCTTTTTATTTCTTAACGAGCCAGTATCTGGAGACCTTCTTGATACTATTCTATAGGCCATCCCCATCAGACATCTATCATACTGTAGTGGTGCGACAATTGGTGTCCTGCCCTGCATAACTGTATGACAATAGGGCACAATAGATCACACCTTCTGCCAGGATAGGACTTACTACATCCTACTATTTGTCAGAATTGAGCACTACAGATCTTACTATCTGTGAGGATACCGCACAATAGATCGTATTATCTGTCAAGATACCGGACAACATTAGATCATACTACACAATGTCAAGATGCTACACAAGATCAATGTCAAGATACTACACAATAAATCATGATATCTGTCAGGATACCGCACAACAGATCATATTATCTGTCAGTATATAAACAAATCAACGTGCTATATAGTTAGGATGAGTTAAAATTGTTAGTCGTCAGGGCCCATAATTCATAATCATTATGAGAAACTGGTCGGCGTCTGTGGCCTAAGGGATATGAACGCAGTTTCATAATCCAGATATACCAGGTTCGAAACCTGCTGCAGGCGGTTTGGTAGCAGATCGCTTTGGGTGGATTTTTAACAATGGTATAAGCGCCGTACCGTTCAGAAAGCAATGGCAAACTACTGAATGAAAAAAATTGCCTAGAAAAATCACAAACAGCCAATAAAAGCTGGGGTTGATTGCCACGTCCTGTAAAGGATAAGCAACTAACTTAACTTATGAGAAACTAACAGCGAATTAGAAAATGAATTAGCATCAGTAAACTAATAGTCATTACTCTTGTGTTATAAAGCAAAACCATCATCATCATCTCCTTGTTCTTTATTCCTTATGGGGCATGAAGCCACCACTGCAGATAGTCCCCTTGAGGAAGCCTACGTCAAAGCACATGCTCTTGCAATAGTAGTTTATGAGGCAAATTGTAGTTCAATATGTGACTGTCAACCCAATGTACGGCCTGATAATATCCCCTTCCACGACATGCCAAGCAACAGTCCTATTCCTTATTTACGTCAGAATGCAAGAAGACATTGAGCATACAGCACGCTTTACACGTAGGGATGTACGTTACAAAAAAAGGTATCGAAAGTTTGCAGCGATAAAGTGGCCGTCGTAAACAGACACAGCTGTTAACACATAATACGGGTCTAACACCGTATTCCCAATATGCCTTATCAATAGGCGTGTAACGGGATCCTATTTTTTTTTAATTAACACATCTATCACATAAGTTCAGGAGTCCACAACCTTTTGTCAGACCCCGTAACACATTGGCGTTAAGTAAACCTTCCCGTACCCTCTACTCAACATGACAGGAAATTAAATTATAGAGTTTACCATTCACATGCACACACACAAAAATAAAATAATTTTTTCATCAGAAAAACTTCATTCGGTACATAACAACATTTTTTTTTTAGTATCATAAAGTCGTAAAATGTTTAATACGACAAATAAATTAATGAGACATTTGACGTTGGTTTTGGTCAATCAACAGTTTTATTCTTGGTAAATATTTGAGAAAGGTACCTGCGTATCTTGTTCAGTCCCTAGTTCGTTAATTGCTCTGGCTTTGACTGAGAACAGCGCTCACTATTCTCTCTCTCTCTCTCTTACTCATTTTATCACTCTCCCTCTTTCATACTCTGTCTCTCTCTCTCTTTCTCACCCTGTCTCTCTGTGTGTATGTATATGTGTGTGTTCTATTACCGAATGAAATGTTACTGTTTAATAATTTTTAATGAAGTTAATAAGCTATTGATTTGAAAACACTTTAAGAATTGTATTACTGCAGGGCAGAAATCATAAGAAAAATTCACCGAATCTTTTGGCCGAATACCACCACCAACCAAGATCTGCTTACTCGGAGCAAGCAAGAGGACATGCACACCATCATAGCTGGCAGACGCTGGAGCTGGGTTGGCCATGTCCTCAGAAGAGACCCCGATGCCATCACAAGAACAGCTATGCTATGGACCCCTGAAGGAAAACGAAAGAGAGGCCGACCAAAAACAACTTGGCGGAGGACTATGGAGGCTGAGATGCAAAGAATGAACCAGAGTTGGGGCACTGTACGAAGGATGGCCACCGACCGAGTAAAGTGGAATCAATTTGTTGTTGCCCTACAAGACGCCACCAGGCGTGATGGCCACTGACTGCTTTGACGGTCGGTGGTTAAGGATCAAAGAAGAAGAAGGGCAGAAATGTAAAAAGGCCTATTTATTTACCCTGAAGAAATTAAGATTTCGTTCGTTCGTTCGTTCATTCTCTTAGTTCTTGTTGTAAATTATTATGAACATTCTAGTGCTTGTTGGCAAACAATGTGGAATATTTTTTTAAATGTCTACTGGAGTCGGTTTTCTGTAATATGATATAACGTGCTCGTTCATATCTTATTCCGCCGTGAGTTTATTTTCAAGTCATTACCTTTTGTAAGTATTTTCCTTGCGGAGTCGTAGATATTAATTTTTTTCCTGAGTTCATCTGACTTTCTTAAAAGATTTATCGTCTCTTTTATTGAACCCGTCAAATTTACGCCGTCTGCATATTTGAAAAATTCTACTTTTGAGACGCGTTGCATATCGGCTTCTGTTGAAGACTGGCTGCTATCATCATCATAAAGCGGTGTGTTGATTTGATTGTGTCTTCCCACGCCTGAGAAAATGTATCATTAAAACATAGCAGAATAAACCAGGTAGAAAACAAAAACTTAGCTTAGTACTCATCATCATCTCAACCCGTAACACGTCATGGGTCGTAGGGGTGCCATGGTGGAAGCATCAGCAGACAGGGTCCTCCACTGCTCTCTATCCTCAGCAATGCGTTTGTACACAAGTGTGGAAAAACCGTGCCCTGCCCATTCTTTGATGTTATCAGCCCAGGATTTTCTTTGCCTTCCTCTTCTCCGTTTACCTCCGTCTGTTCCTGGAGGATCGTTTTCGAAAGGGAGTCATGACGAGTTACATGCCCAAACCAGGCAAGCTTTCGACGTTTCACTACTTACAAAAGTGGTTCTAGGTGGCCTGCATACGTGTTTATTTTCTCTCTAACATAGACATTTGTTTTGTGCTCTTTATAGCAAATGCGCAAAATTCTTCTATAACATTTATACTCGAAAGCCTGAATCCTTCTCTCCGCATCTGCAGTGAGTGTCCAGCTCTCACACCCATACAAGAGAATAGATAATACAAGTGATTTGTATAATTTGATCTTCACAGGAAAACTGATGTTACTTCTCCAGATCACATTCAGTCTTGTCATGGCAGCTGAGGCCATCTCAAGTCTTGTCTTGAATTCTTTACTTGATCTTCCATCACTACATATAGTGGACCCGAGATATTTAAGGGTGTTTACTTCTTCTAACTGTGACATGGCGCTAGGTGTGGTGAGGCTTCAACTTATGTCGATGTGGCTACCTCACACCCAAGACCCATGCACTAAAACAATTTATAAAGGATCGTTTGACATGGGTTGCAATTATTGGCTGCTTGCAACCCTCTCAGCAGCAGACTTAACAATTCAAGCAACACAAAGCCTTATACAGATCAACATTTAATTCTACCGAACATAGCAAACACCAAACAAACACCCAGTCAGTGTTCATAGACTTTCTGAAAGAAACAATATATAAAACAATGTCAGGAGCGGAGAAGAGAAATATACATCTCCAAGTACGCCCACGTGCTCTCACAAACCATTGTTCACATAACAATAATTAAATAATAATCAACTGGACATAAAATAATATTCTTCAATACATGTACAACAAATACTCTCAATAATGAGAATAAACTACTACCTTTCAACCGACCCACATCAATACTCGTTCCTGAACATGTCGTAAGTGACGACTGGTGCGCCTGGCCACAAGCGTGTCGTATATGACCCCTGATGAGATTGGGAACTCATCACATGAAACACATTGTTACAGAAACAACCACTGTAATAGCATAAAAATGCTTCTTGTAGACTTGTGATGGACACCAGCCGCATTGGTGTTTCCATGGTCCACCAGGAGCAAAACAGAGATACACCTGTCTCAACGTGCCTTATGCACCCAGGAGTGGCTCTAATCTCACCAGAAATCTAAATGACTACCCTCACTTCAAAGTAACCACTAAAGATAAACAGTAGGATTATGATAAGTAGGCTATCGTGAAATACACTTAAACGCTCTTACATTAAAGAATAAAAATATAATTATTCTTAACTTAACAACTAAAACTAAAGTCATCACCACGTGGCTGTCATCTTGCTATTTTGCTAACAAGTTAGGATCATCTAAATTCACGTAATAGATCGCTTCTCTGCCTGGTTTCATTTATGAAATACGTTCATACTACATCTATCTATGTATTTCACTAAACATTAAAATAGCCAAGCTCATACTAATTTCAGAATTATAGAACACTAATGCTAATCTAACTTAACTCACGTGCTCAAGGCATCTACAGATTGACACAGATTGACTCTGGTGTCTAACCTCGTCTGTTCTCTTCTGGGCGGCTCTCTCAAAAATAGGCCTGTTTCGCCGCTTGCTATCTCTTTTATAAGCCCTAGGCTAATCACTCAACTTACTGCGTGCTGCGCGTATTAATTTGCGCCACGCAAATAACACACGCGATTATTGCTGTAGAAGGCATGAAAACACAAATATACACAACTATTTCTAGAGCAAAAACACAACTAATTTGTAGGCTTTATTATGGCCTTGTAATAAATCTTCTTGAAGATAACGTGGTGAAAAGGTACTAAACCACAGAGACAATATGGTTGACAAGATGGGTGAACCACGGAGACAATATGGCTGACAAGATGGCGCGGTCACATAACTGTTGCGAACAGATTCTTTTGTGTGATAGTCTGTTACGCACAGATTCTTTTGGTAGGCATACAAAATTAAAGTAATATCTATCTGTCTGATGAAAAATACTTATTTGATAATCAAAGGTACAGAACCCTTGATTGGTTCGATGTTATATTCCGTTATATGGGTTATCTTTTCTTGAATCTCAACCTGGCGTACGAATATTAGTTTTACGTCGGTTTGTTTCTGGTATGGCCAGAAACAGTTTAGTCTTGCTTGGAAGGTTCATAACCCGAGTTAATGTTTATTCCTTGACTATTTAAGGCGATTCGGTCTTATATCTTAGAATCTTTGTAATGTCTATGTCAGCCTATATTTTTGAGTTGAACTCTGGGGTCAAGCGCATTTCTGCGCATGCGTCGTTTTAGGGAGTCGAGAAGAAGCTTCCGTGATGGCGAACTGTGGGTTCTGCACGGACGAAGAAAAGTCCGAAGATTTTGTCTTTGTGGTTGATTCTGGGGAAGGAGAAGTTTTCTCAGTATGACTAGAGTAATGAACGGAGCCTTCACTTTCGTTTAAGACATCTCCAGCGTGAGCGACACTCACTGAAACTAAAGCAATTTTGGATCCCACTTTCGGTCTATTCGGATTATCGATCAGAGAACAGGAATGCCTTATTACCTGATGGTGATACCAAGACCTATATTGTATTGAAATCCACTCCTTGTCTATTTAAGATTGTCATCATAAGAGCCCGCTGAATTTACGGCCTGAAAGACTTAGCCAGAAGAGGTTCTGACAGGGAGCCATTATTTTTGTTAGCATTAACTGACGCGATTCGTCAGTTAAGGCATGAGACGATAGACAACCAGAATTATGTGCTTGCCTACTATCGTTCTATTGTATTCATATGCTATACGAACGCCAATTTGATGTTGTCACCCATTTTTCAAGTATACGATGATTTTTGTGCCAACCTGTTCCAGTGACTGTAGCTGTGTTGTCAGAGTATGCGTCATATTAAATGTCTGCAATGTCAACAGTGGTCCACGTTATTGACTTCTAGTTACGAGTGAATGAGTGCCTTATCAACCTGTCAACTCTACAGAACAGTCCATCCATTCGCGTGACTTACAGCTACACTCTCACTCCATGTAAACACTGTCCCTTGCTAGCGCCTCAACATTTGGCGAGCAAGGTGACTTAGATACACAGCACTGCGTCGGTCGAGTTGACCTTTTTCCATCATATGTCCAGTTTTCATCACTACTAGTATTTACATGCAACACACTGCATAGAGGTCTTAATCTTTGCAACAATAACGTTTGCCCATTTAACGTAAGGTTAGTCGAACTAAGTACTACAACGAGTGAAATCGCCCGTGTGTTACCGGGGTCCGACACGGAAGCAAAGAATAGCAAGACTAGAGCCATGCATGTCGTAAAAGGCGAACAAAATGGGCATGGGTCCGCTACCTTGTGCTGTGGAAACATTAAGCCACAAACACCTTAACAACAATATGGAAAAGTTAACTACAGACGTAGTTTGGCGTGTTTTTGTTGAGAGCCTGGGTTACGTGGGGAGTTACTAGGTATTGATGATAATGATTATGATAATGTTGATGGTGGTGATGGTGATGGTGGTGATAATGATGATGATGACGTTGGTGATGATGATGGTGGTGATAATGATGATGATGATGATGACGTTGGTGATGATGATGACGATGATGATGATGATAATGATGGTAGTGATAAGATGGTTTAGTCACATGGTCGGAATGACAATTCACAACGATAGTCACGCGCATTACTTTGCCAGAAGGAGATCGTTTAAAAGTGAATTGGGAGAAGTGCAGTTTAAAAAAAACAAAAATACAAAGATGGACGAAGTATCTGATGCTTTCAAGAAGAGAGGATACCCCGCTATACATACAACACGAAACGCCGGTCAAAATACAAGAGGAGAGGAGGCACCAAGATATAGACTATACAAACCGTCCGCTATTCCAAGAAGACAGGATATACCATGACAAAGACAACACACTAATCGCCCACAGATACAAGAGGAGAGGATACACCAAGACATATACTATATAAAGTGTCCGCTAATCTAAGAGGACATGATATACAATTATACACACAACACATAACGCTCACAAATATAAGAGGAGAGGATACACCAAGATATAGACTACATAAAGCGTCCGCTAATCCAACAGGACAGGATAAACCATGATAAAGACTACAAGAAACTCCGGCCAATATAGCAGGAGGATATATACCAAGATATAGACTATATACTGCGTCCGCTAATCCAAGAGGACAGGATATACTATGACACAGACTATACAAAACGCCGGCCAATACAAGAGGAGAGGATACACCAAGATATATTGTTATTGTTATTATTGAACAGAATCGACATCACTGCACTCCGGGCAAACCCATAGGTGCTCAGTCTCCCTCAGTATATGTCGAAGAGTGTGAATGCTAACTGTTTCTGTAGCTCGCTGGTTGCATACACGACGGATGCATCCTATCATACGTCCATCTCTGCTAGCCTTAAGTTTGATGCCATATTCCAACAGACTAAACCTTCATGATTCATCTATTGCAGTGTCATTCTCTAACAGGCGATCATTAATTGTTTTTAGTATCTCTCCCTTATCCATATCCAGTGTCCCCACTGTGGGTGCTCTTGCTGCGAGTCTGTCAGCTCTCTCATTACCACATACTCCTGCATGACTAGGACAGTAGATCCACACCAGCTCTTGTAGACTCGAAGCTTCTATGAATGCTTTCCATTCATGCCGCAACCAACCACTTTGAACCTTTCGAAGCATGGACTGAGAGTCCGACACAATGACTACCTTTATGAATGAAGTTTCAGATATCCACCTTAAGGCTGCATTTACTGCCTCTACCTCCATTCTCACGCTGGAAGTTGTTTTCTTGTAGGCCCCGCTATGTTCCGCGACGATTCTGCCTTTTACCCTAGCAGAGAAGCCCCAGCCTGATTTCTCACCACGGATCACAGACATCATTATCCCCGGCATGATCGTGTATCAGTTGATTAATTTCCAGTTCTGCTTTTCCATTGCCCCAAGTTCTACACTCTCTGCCAAGTCTGATGATGACTTGCTGGTAATTAATCCAGTTTTCATCTGAGGTTGCGCCGTAAATAGCATCGCCACTTGGTGCGACCGGCAGCTTCATCCTCCCACGTTGCTGGATTTATGTCCAGTGCACTCATATCTCTCTTGCACACATCTTTGAACCTCAGCTGCGGTCGCCCAACTGTTCTTTTGCCATCTGCTAGTTGTCCGTAGAAGATATCTTTCGGGATGCGACCATCTTCCATCGGTGGACATGGCCAAGCCAGCGTAGTCTGCGCTGTCTAAGCAGTGTATACATGCTTTGAAGACCAGCACGTGACAACACCTCGACATTTGTCACTTTATCTTTCCACGAGATACCGAGGATGTGGCGTAGACACCGTAAATGGAAGGTATTGAGCCTTCTTTCTTGCTTAGCATAGATTGTCCTGGTCTCGCTGCCTTATAGGAGTGCGCTGGTGACGCAGGCGTTATATATCGCAGCTTTGGTCTTCGTTGTGAGTTTGGAGTTTCCCCAACCACGCAATGTGAGGCGGGCAAAGGTGGCTACTTTCACTGTATAGATATTAAACACCACCGGTGATAGTTGAGAACCCTGGGGTAGTCCCGGGCAAATAGGCATTGGGTCTGATGTACATGATCCCAAGCGAAATGCCACTGATCTCTCAATAAAGGCAGGTGCTATCCATCTTGTAAGTCAAGAGTTAATACCGCAAGCAATTACACAGTTTATTAATATTGCAAAGTTCACACTGTTATAAGCATCCTCTAGATCAATTACTACAGCAACCGTTTCTCGCTTATCCTGAGGGATACTGATGGTGTCATAGATCTGGCATTGATTTATAGTGCTGCCGCCACCTTTGCACGTTGGGATGTATTGCACGTCAAGAAAGCGATCACCTACCCTGTGTAGTCCTCATTCCGAAAGGAAAGACCACCAGACACAGGAAACCGAAACAGACTTTCCAGTATCATACAGGCACACATGACAGTAGTAGCCTTGTGCACATATTGCGTTAAATAGCGAAACAAAAGACAACTCGTACACCTTTTACTCAACCGCCGTGGTGGAATGAGACAGTGGAGACAGATTAGCTGGAAAAGGAAAGAGCGACAAAGTTATGGCGAATAGCACGGAAGAGAAGGACAATGAATTTTAAAGAGGTGGAAGATTTTACGGAGAAAAAGCAAAGAGCCATCAATACTTTCAAGAGCTTGGCAAGAGAAGCCAAAGACGCAGTGTGCGAGGGCTTTGTGACACAGATGGGCACTGACAAAACACTACAGAAATTCTGGTCCTTACATCGCTGAATGAGTAGGAAAAGTACACGCCACCCGATTCCTAATATTCTTAGCTCGACAGAAATAAGCCTGAAGACCGATGTTGAAAAGGGACATGCATTACTCGAGCGTTATATGACTCAGACAGATAAAGGTGACAAAGCTGCTCGCCAAGACATTAAAGACCGTACCCTGAGAAGCGACATATATTTCGACTTAATATCTGAAGAAGACGTTATGTGCACTTTAGAATCCAGTAGGAACACTGCCCCGCGTCCTGATGGTGTACAGTATCACCACATTATATGATGACACAAGCATTAAGAATGTGGTGAGTGATTTCAACAAAGCATACTGTTGTAGATTTTTGATAGGGGAATTAAGACTTGGGTTGGTCCCTTCTGAATAGATTTGAATAAGTGATAGTCACAGTGAGAGATAGTAATAGCAATAGATTTCCACGAGTGAGATGGTAGACTGTGATAGAGGCTGTCTCTGAAATCGAGAAATCTTCTCTCTTTCACCTATCTTCTACGGCAGATTTAGAGGAGTCAGACAGTCTAAACATATATATATATATATATATATATATTGCATATATATATATATATATATATATATATTGCATATATATATTTCTATCCACTCACGTGCACGCACATACAAGACGACAGTTAGACGTACAGACGTGGGAAAACTATAACAAATGATTACATAGATATTCTAGAACGAGCTGACCAACACGCTGATTAAGTTTAAGGGCAGTTTTAATACTTACTTACTTAGTCGTTCCCCTTCTACCGTGAGGTGTAGAGGTTTGGAAGAGAGAGCGCCAGACTATCCTATCGGCTGTCTTCCTCCTGGCCTGGTTCCATTCTAGTCCCCGATCCTTCAAAGATTGTCTAATGCTGTCCTCCCAGCGGACTCTGGGTTGTCCTCGGGGTCTGGATCCTTGGCTCTTTATTTCCCATGCTAGTCGTGGTATCCGATCTTCTCCCATTCTGCAGACATGGCCAAACCATCTTAATTGGGACTGTTCTACTTGGGTCTGGAGGAGGTAGGATTTAAGGCCTTGACGTATCGTCTGGTTGCGTACCATGTCTCTTCTTGTTACTTCAACCACCTTCCTCATATATCTCATTTCTGAGGTTTGGATCTGGCTTTTATGGGTTGTAGTCATTGCCCATGACTCGCATCCGTATGTCAAGACTGGGACATAGGTGGAGCGGTATACAGCCATGGCAGTTTTAATTATCATCTAAAATCCCATCACAACACATAAAATTACATCAAAGCATATACAAATAGTCATAAAAAATTAGGAATTTCTACAAGAAATGATAGACCCACAGTTATGATCTTCCCTCGATGTTTAGCCCACAGTCTAGTTAGGAGAACGATGACAGCCCAAAGAGTCACAGATACATATGATTTGGGTCTAATATTTTCCCCTTTTGAAGGTATGAACTGACTTTGATAGCAGTATCTATTCTAAGGAAAAATATAGTTTAGCAACAAAATCTTGCATAAGGAAAGTTACAAAGTGAGTGAATCAAACGAAGAACATCTTTCAGTCTACTTTCACTCGGTTCTTTCATCAGGGCCCTGACTCACACAACCTTACCTACAATCGTGCGGTTGTTCGCCTTCTGGCGCAAGCCTTAGTGTACACTTCGTTTAATCTGTCTATCTGTGGATGAAGCGGATACCCAGCTCTGCAGATATTGGTTTCATTCAACGTGTCCGGGGAGCGTCCTCTTCAGGCGATCGTTCTTTCTTTACAGATTAAAGTTAATGTCACTTATTCACGAGGTAAGAGTTTGGGTTTCAGCGGGCACAGTGTCAGAACACGAGGTTTCCCTTAATTAGGAAGATGACCGGTGGACAACTTCTCTCAACAGATAACACTAGTCAACAAATTTTCAAAAATTATTTGTACCAGAAATTAAATATACCATTTCTTATTGATTTTGACATGCTGATTTCAAATATCATAATGAAATTCACCAATTGGCTCTGGTTTTTTATTAAATGATGAATTTGCATTACAGTAATACAAATAACGTATGCTTGTTTAATTTTCTGGGGTGAACAGCTAGTCTTTCTACTTTAGCATTATAAAAATTGTGGTTACATACTCAATTAATTTATATTTCAACATAAAATGATA
Organism: Oreohelix idahoensis; assembly: GCA_024509875.1. Taxonomy (NCBI): domain Eukaryota; kingdom Metazoa; phylum Mollusca; class Gastropoda; order Stylommatophora; family Oreohelicidae; genus Oreohelix; species Oreohelix idahoensis. Next base: position 101,201 of record JAMPIV010007946.1, read on the forward strand.
GAAAAAATAAAAACATTATTTAAAGTTCACATATCATGTTTTAAAAAGGCACATTTGAACCCATTCCATCATTATTCAGTCGCTGTTCGAGCTCTCTTTGCTTGATTCTTGTAGTCAATCGATGAGGTGTCTCTTGTCACAGTCCAACAGTAATCAGCAAGCATTGAAGGGCTCCAATTGCCGTGATACCTTGTTTCCATAGCAGCAATGTCCTGGTGAAATCGTTCACCATGCTCATCACTGACCGCTCCACAGTTTGACGTAAAGAAATCCAGATGAGAATCCAGAAAATGAATTTTCAAAGACATGTTGCAGCCAAGACTCTTATACTTCAGAAGGAGATTTTCTACAATTTCATTGTAATTATCAGATCTGTTGTTTCCAAGAAAACTGTCCACCACTGAATTAAATGCTAGCAATGCTGCTTTTTCCTTGCCATGCAACACGCAAAGAAACTCATCATCATGAAGAAGTTTTCTAATTTGCGGACCAACAAATACTCCCTCTCTTATTTTAGCTTCACTCAGTCTTGGAAATTTTCTGATGAGGTATTTAAAAGCCTCATCTGTTTTCTCCATTGCCTTGACAAAGTTTTTCATGAGACCCAGCTTAATGTGCAAGGGTGGCAACAAAATCTTGCTGGTGTCGACAAGTGCTGGGTTCTCAACGTTCTTACTGCCAGGCTGCAATGACTGCCTGATTGGCCAATGTCTTCTGATGTAATGGTCACTTCGTGCATGGCTATCCCACTCACAGAGAAAGCAACAGTACTTGGTGTATCCACCCTGTAGTCCAAGCAAAAGAGCGACCAATTTTAAGTCACCGCAAAGTGACCAATGATGATGATCGTAGTTTATACACTTCAAAAGCTGCTTAATGTTTTCATAAGTTTCTTTCATATGAACTGCGTGACCAACTGGAATTGACGGTAACACATTACCATTATTCAACAAAACAGCTTTAAGACTCGTCTTGGATGAATCAATGAAAAGCCTCCACTCTTCCGGTATGTAATTGATTTTGAGGGCTGCCATTAAACCAGAAATGTTGTGGCACGCAGAAAAGGTCACCCTCTTTGAAAAAGAATGTAATAAGCGGTTTCTGGTGGTTCCTATACACAGAAATTGTAACATCTTCTGCCTGGAGATTCCACTGTTGCAATCTGGAACCCAAAAGCTCTGCCTTGTTCTTCGGTAAATTCAGATCTCTTACAAGATCATTCAGTTCACCTTGGGTTATTAAGTGTGGTTTAGTGGATGTAGTTTGCTTAAAATCTGGGTCGCTTGAGGTTGATGGTTCAGGACCACCAATGTCCTCTTCTTCATCAGTGGAAGCAGCTGAAAATGATTCTGGCACTTTGGGAACTGGTAGGTCATCGCCATGTGGTACCGGACGTATTGCAGAGGGGATGTTTGGATATTCCAGAGTCCATTTTTTCTTCTTTGATATGCCTTTCCAAATTGGAGGGACCATGCAAAAGTAACAGTTGTTGAGATGATCAGTGGGCTCTCTCCAAATCATTGGGACTGCAAAAGGCATAGCTTGCCTTTTGCCAGTCAACCACAGTTTAAGATGTGCTGCACATGTATTGCAGCATATGTGTGGCGCCCAGCTCTTATCTTGATCTCCTATTCTGCAGCCAAAATACAAACTGTACGCCTTCTTAATCACTTTAGTTATATTTCGTTTTTGTGATAGAAATGTCACCTCACCACTGTTCACACATGTCCTAGGCATTTCTAACTACGATACTTTTGATAAGGACAAATGCACAAAATTGTATCAGAGATAAGATATTTATACACAAAGGTGATGTAATCATAGGTAGGATTGCATCATCAACTTCTAGTTACATTTTTATTAGTCTTTAGAAAAAAATTATGCAGACGCCCACAACAGTTGCGTCATATATATAAATTGAAAATAATTAAATAAACTAGTAGCATATATCTTGAAAACTAGAGCCAATCAACATTTTTTAATGTCATTTTCGTTTTCAGCACACCAAAATTAGTTAAGATCAGCTATTTTCATTTCTGGTACATTTTGGTTGTTGACTAGTGTAATCTTGGTTCACCACACACTTGGTCAAATAATGTCGGAAAAGTTAATGTTTTTTCTGTAATTATTTCTCGCCACAAGTGTAGTGGTATTGATGGTATTGTATGATGATGATGGTACTACATGTAAATTGTATGAGGCCAGCTGTGAAGGCTCCTGAGATAAAATGTAATTGAGAATTGTCAGAAGGCCTTTCTTGCTACCACTACGACCTCACACTTAATTTTTTTTTTTAATGAATGTAGCTGCGTAAAGTGTCTAGGGTTATGATGTGTACTGTGGTGTGATAGTTATAAATATACCCATAGATATTTAACAAGACTAATAAGATTAACAAGTGTTACAATACACTGAACTAACTCACGTGTGTAAAGTTTTTTGATATAATTATATTACATTTATTTGTTCTGGATCAAGTTTTATTTTGACCAGAACTTGTTTTAAAAGAAGGATTTAAAATTTATAAAAATTATGCATGGAATGTTACATAATAAATGCAAAAGTGAACATATTTAAGTACTAGAATAGTTAGTTTTATTAAAATGTTCTGGTAGTCAGCTACTAAGGAGGATATTTATTGTCTGTGCTGTTGGGGTGGTCTCATCACACCTGTCTATATTGACTACATAGTGTCCAGAAAATGGTGGGAATTTTTATGGGGTATCTGCAACTTAATGGGGTTGGTGAATATCCAGCAGACCAGAGGCTCACTCATCTGGAATTTGTAGCTCTGGTGCTGAAATCAGGTGGTCCCACCTCTCCGTGCTGGCGGGCAATAATGGTGGTCTCTGTCACGAGGACTGCACAGATACACTTGTGTAAATCACCACCCGAATAGATACTGCTTCGTTGACGACAGAAACTCGCAGCTCAGATTATGAATAATTAACACAGAAGTGCTAGCAAAACTCAGCTGAGCTGCTGGCTATAGGATGGCGTCCCTAAATTTAACTCACTGTCTTTCATATGGGAAAACACCACACTTTAAAATCTGTGTCTAACACTGAACAATTATTGAAGAATGACCCCAAATGCGCTCTGAGCGCTAATGATATGATTGTCTGTGGCCAATCACTGCCGAGGTTTATTTTTAATTTCAAATTTCCTCACTAAAGTCATTTCAGTCAAGCTTCAGTCACGTATGGATGGTTATCTGTTAGTCTGTCCGTCTCTACTTGTGTTTCTACAAAATTGTGCTCGATTTTTGACCCAACCGTTCTCTCCCCTTCAAATTTTTGTTGTAAAAAGTTATATTTAGACACAGCTACCACCAATGTCCCTTCACTTCTATGCCAAGTAAATTTGGACACCTGTGTCCAAGGTCGTGTTTTTGTGTGCAAATAACGATATGTTAGATTCAATGCAGTCTGTGGCTGATGTAAACTACACTGTCTTTTGTCATTATTTTCAATATTATCTATCCGTCTGTAAAATTAAAACCATATTCGTTCACTGCTCAGAATAGGCCATCTGGCCAGCTAATTTTTATATTCCTAACATTAATATTAAGAAAAATTTACTTTTTAATTTTTTGTAATTTTTTTCAGACATCTGCGTTCTTCCGCTCAAATTCAAATCAAGCGCTTGGTATCGCAAAACGTCCAATTCCGTACCTCGTGTCAATTTTGGGGGACTTGAATTTTTACTTTCATCCATTTCCCCCCCCAATTGCGTCTCTTTAGCCTTTCCAGTCATATTTTTTTTTTCCTTTTGATACTCCGTTCCCCTCCGGTCTAGCAAGTCAATTTTATGGGGATGATGACCCGCGGTCTAGGCGATCATGTACATCAGCAGCCTACGCATTATGTTTTTATCCTTAAATGTTATCCTTGGAGGAATTTTACCGTTGTATCTCTGTCAATTTCACTACAACAAGGCAGCATGTACATTAGAGTTTGTGAAGAAATATGATCTGGCTCAAAGGCCCAGTATAGCATTTATTCTTAAAAAAAAAACCCATTAGTGGGATTAGTATTCTGTCTATCTCTGAAGGCACACGCCCTGTCAGACAGGTGTTTCTTGAAAAACCCACGTGGTTAAAGATATAAAATGTTTATGTTTCTCACAGGTTTGTCTCTGCACTAAACGCCGGCAAAGTTGGGTTACTCCAGTATTCACTGAATAAAGAAAAAAACACATATGAAATATTTTACATATTATGTACTCAATATAACTTACATTTTGAACTGCAAGCGTAGAGCTTGACTTGACATTTAAACTTTCCCGTGAAATAAGTTATATATAAAAATCAATCATCATGAATTAGGAGTATATACGTATTCCGTCAACACTCATGAGGCATCTAGCATTTATAAGTTAGTTTAGAAAAATTATTCTCGTCTGATTATTTAGCAGTTAAATTAAATTCATTATAGCTACATGATTTTAAGCTAGAAATTATAATTTATTATGTTTTCCACTGTAACTCATCAGCTAGAGAATATAACAGACTTATAAATTAATCAATCTGCACAAAAGAAACTAGTAGGATAAAATAGGCGATTTAACACTTAATCACTCGCAAAATCTAGATATATTAAATATAATATTTACCTCAACACAGAACTACGGTATCACAACGAAACTAAGAGATTTCACTTATAAGTTTAAGTATCTAGAGCGAAGTGACCACGTCTACTGCAAATGGAGAATGAGTGCAATCAAGTTTCAAACTTTGGTTAATATCTTAAACCAGACAAAGGCTCCTACTATTTCCAAAAACCTGATCTCTCCCCTCTCCTAACACCTACGTTAGCTTAGACGCATGCCGTAACTGCCACCAGTGCGTCTTCACACCTCCGTCTAACTATCTGACCGTGAGCGCGCGTGTCAGAGGCGAAATTCCAGACACTCTGTCTGCTCTGAGCGAGCATGTCTGGCGCGATTCACACCTCCGTCTAACTATCGGACTGTGAGCGCTCATGTCAGATGCGAATGTCAGACGACCCGTCTCCACTGCAGAGGGCAATTTCACACTTCGCCGGGAGCTAGCCTGACGAAAAACTCTCGTGACAGCTGCAAATGTAGACAATTTGTCTGCTCGTCATGTCTGATAGACTGAAATCCCACCTAAAATTATCTCGTGCAAGGGACTGACACGTTAGGTAATCTACTGCGTTTCTAAATAAGAAACCGAAACCAGGGGAAAGTTTGAATGGGAAAATAGTAATGTTTATAGTCGCAAACGTACGAATGCAAAAAACACAGGAAAAGGATAAAGAGTGATAATAAAATAGAGGACACGGGTAGAAAAAAAAGAAGAGAATATAGAAAATTTATTGATCATACTCTCTATGCGACACATACAGAATGCCGAGGTGCCAGAAGACTGGCTGCATAGTTACCTACGGCCACTTCCTAAATCCGGTAAAGACCCCACGCTTCTCAGCAGCTACAGAATTATTACAATGCAGAATGTCTATGGTAAACTACTAGAAAAGATAGTAGCACAAAAAATAATGAATCACCTCGAAAATGCACAGATCCTACCTGATACTCTCGGCAGCTATAGGCCTATGAAAGTAACATGGGGTAACGCTGGAACTTTTGCTTATGATATATACGAGGGGTTCCAGGATAAGCAACAAGATATAGACTACATTAAACGTCCACTAATCCAAGAGAACAGTATGTACTATGATACAGACCACACATGACGCCCATAAATACAAGAGGAGAGGATACACCAAGATATAGTCTGCACAACACGTTCGCCAATACAAGAGGACAGGATACACCAAGATACAGACTATACTAAACGTCCAATAATCCAAGAGGACAGGATATACCATAACACACACTGCACATATCACCCACAAATACAAGAGAAGAGAATACACCAAGATATAGACTATTTTAAGCGTCCGTTAATCCAAGAAGACATAATTTACCATGATACAGACCACACATAACGCCCACAAATACAAGAGGAGAAGACGCAACGTGAAAAAAGAGTGCACAAAACGTTCGCCAAGACATGAAGAGAGGATGCATCACAGCATGAATGTACTCTTGCGGCGTTGGTTTATGTAACAATTAGTTTGACATAACGGGTTTGCTAGCCCAAAGCAACACGCGGTTTGAATGGGTCTGAAATTAGAAAGAAGTGGTTCTTAATTTGACTGAGAGGAGAAGAGGGGGAAAGAAGAGTTAGTCATTTCCAAGATCTGAACCCAGACAACTAGGATTTTCTTACAAGTGTGTTACGCCTGTGCCCCTCTATAATGGGAGACTGTAGCATAAATGACCTAATATCCAGGTCAGAAACTCGCCAATGACCCATATTTCATATTCCTAGCGTCCGAATGGCTAATCGGGTTACAACGCTTTCTTTTGCATCACAGTTACCTGGCTCCGTGATAAAAACTAGGCAGCGTCGCACTCCTGTCTACACAGCTGTAAGTGGGTACACCTGGCTCTGCTCGTGAGTTAGGGAAGAAAAAAAGACGGCGAGGAAAGGAACTTGACCCCACCTCATAAAAACCTTCTTCTTCTTCCGTCCTTAGCCAAAGACCGACCAAGCAGTCAGAGGCCATCACGCCTTGTGGCGTCTTAAGGGCAACAGCAGATTGATTTTCTCTGTTGTAGTTTCCCATCACGCCTAGCGGCGTCTTTAGGGCAACAACAAATAGATCCATCTGCCGCTGTTTCCGTAATCGGTGTGACAAGCCAACGGGTGATCAGCCCATTTCATAAAAACCTGGGCCTAGTAAATTAAAGTCTCTAACACTTAACTACCCTACGGCAGTTTCCCCTTTGACACAACCTTTTCCTTTCCATTACAGCTTGCTAAAAGAACAACTGATTCTTTCTTTCTTGCATAGTTTGCTTCCCTTCATTTTTGTTCTTTCTTTCTTCTTTTATTTCTTCCTTTCTTTCTTTGTTCCTTTCTTTCCCTCTTTTTCTTTCTTTCTTTTCTGTCTTTCGTGCTTTCTTTCTTCTTCTTTCTTCTTTTCTTTCTTTCTGTCTTTCTATCGTTTCTTCTTTCTTTACTTCTTTTCTTCTTTCTTTCTTTCCTTGTTGGTTTTACTTTGAAAAGCTCTTCCTGTGTATTATTTTTCACATTTCTTGTAGCTGCAATATTATCCTACATTACTTGGTGTTCTGTTGGCTTACATATTGTACATATATTTTATTCAATATGAGAACCCCACGGGGCACATTTGATCAGCGAGTACAAAACTTAGCGTACGATAACTCAATTATATTTTGTTTCTTTTTGTTTTGGACGTTGTATTATAGCTGCTGTTCATATGTGCACTTAAAACTTGTGTCTTATAATTGATAAATAAATACACATAGGAAATAAACAAGCGCTGGTTGGATAGAAATGAGGACACTAAACAACAGGAAAGAAATATAAGTGATAGGCTTGCCAGGAGTAGAATTAAGGACCATCTAGACGGCGACATCGCCTTGCTGGGTATATTGGAGCTTGTCGAAACCGTGAACTGAACCCGGCATCTGTGGTGAGAGAGAGCAGCGCTCTAACCGTTCTGCCCATCGGACGCTCAAGGTAGGGTAAATATAAATAGGTAATGCGCTTATACTAGCACAAAGGACAAATAACACGCCTACATTACGGAATCAAGGCCTTCGTCTGGGACACAAGAACGAAGACAGACAATAAGAAAGTGAGAACTAATTTAAATTCATAAAAATGAATAAAAAAATGACACGACCCGAAAATAGAACAGACAGATGTAACGCAACTGAGCACGTCATTTACGATTGTTATCTTTGTTCGAAACATACGGTCATCATTATCATCATTTGCGCCCCTTGTGGAGAATTGGGGCCACCCTATAACCGGCCTCCTTGCAGGAAACCTGTACCAAATATTCACATGCTCTTGCAGCGGTTTTTTTTTTTTTTTTTTTTCGTACGCCCGCTATTACTCGAGGCGAAATCTCAAGTTATTATGTCTAACCTGAGACTGATTGTACGTGAGTATCCCTTTTTTCTTGCACAGAGACAGGTGTCCCTCGCCATTCAGACAGATACTCGCCGATTTCGGAGGTACCCATTAGAGCTGTGTCGGCTCAGGAGCCGCCAGTCCCTGGTCGACGACACTTCTTCATGTGTACTCGTCAGTCTCGAGTTAATCCAGTCCCAATCCCGGTCGACGAAAAATCCTCTAATGTCCTCGCCCGGATTTGATCCTTGGTCACCCGGTCGCCAGCGCAGTGTTTTCTGTGGTAATTAGTGTGACATGATGAGGTTGCCAGACCCGTGCACAACCTCATATTAGTCGGCCTGTACGACATGCCTGGGGGGTGCGGGGGTCTTATTCTTTCTGTGTCTCTTCAGAGACCCAATGAAACTACACACAACAGAAGATAATACACATATAGCCCATTACGACAACTTTGCTTACCTTGAAGTATCCGGAAATGGCATCCTTTACTTTAGCACTAGTGAATTAAACCGCGAATTTCCCAAGTTACAAAACACATAATTCATTTGAACAGGTAAAAAATCCACCTCTGCAGCATTGTTTCACATCAGGCGGTGTGTCTATTAAATGTCCCGAACGCAGCGGTGTGATTCACTATCCAAAAATTTACTTTCTGTGAGTCAAGGAGAAAAATCCCCCGCCGTTTTGAATGGGTCTATTTTAAGGCATGACTTCTCGCACCTGGCGCTGGCGGGGAGGTCGTGTTGGGTTGTGAGTGAGCGGTTGTACCGGTTGTTTATCGATCCTTGAGTTGCGGTGTCATCCTGACTTTCGAAGTTAGGCTTTCTTTCTGCGAGAACAAAAGAAAGTTATGGGCGCTACTCACTTGCGCGCCAAAATTGTAGCGTGACACCAAATTTTATTTATTTATTTTTTTGTAATCTGTTTTTGGTAATAGCAAATAACACACAAAATAAGAATCTTCAAATCAGCTGAACATCAATCTAAAGAAGACAGAAGTCATGATACTCAATGTGGACTATCCTGAGCCCATAACAATAAGGAACCAGAAGCTAGAATAGACAGACACATTAGCATACCTAGGATGCATAGTCACACCAGACGGCAGAACAAGCAAAGACATCAACAACAGAATGAATAAAGCGAGAACAGCCTTTGCTAGTCTAAACAGCATCAGGAAATCCTCTCAGTACAGCACAAACACCAAATTAAGATTATATCAGAGCTGTGTACTTTCTGTACTTCTCTATGGTGCAGAATGCTGGAGAGTAACAGAGAAGGAAATGTCGAAATTGTTCTCTTTCCACACAATCTGCCTAAGGAAAGTTCTCCGAATCTTTTGGCCGAATAACATCACCAATCAAGAACTGCGTTCTCGGAGCAACTGGCAAACGCTGGAGTTGGATTGGCCACGTACTCATAAGAGACCCCGATCCATCTCAAGAACAGCTATGATTTGGACCCCTGAAGGAAAGCGAAAGAGAGGCCGACCAAAAACAACTTGACGGAGAACTGTGGAGGCCGAGATGCAAAGAATGAACCAGAGCTGGGGGCATTGCACGAAGGATGGCCGTCGACCGAGCAACGTGGAAACAGTTAGTTGCTGCCCTGCAAGACGCCACCAGGTGTGATGGCCACTGACTGCTGCTACAGTCGGTGGCTAAGGATCAAAGAAGAAGACGAAGAATCAGTTTTCAAAACAGTCCTACGGTATTGCTCTGAAAGATGGAGACCATTAAACATGATAATAACAAACATATATAGACGTTCTTAAATGGGTGATTATACAGAACAGAGGGATTCAAATTACATTACACGATCACCAATGTGGAACTGATGGAAATAAGCAGACAAAAAACTAGTGTAAAAAGAAGACGCCGGCGATAGACAGGGTTGCGCATTAAGAAAACCAGATGAAAGCATTACAAGTCAGTTTCTGGTCTGGAATCACCAAGGTAAGAAAAATAGAGGTGGTGTCCTATTCTAGAATCACTAAGTTAAGAGAAAGTTATTTTTAAAAAAAAGGTAAAGGTTGTCCGACAGCAAAAACTGCCATAACGGAGTGAAGTGTTAGAGACTTTACCGCACAAGCTCCAGGTTTATCAGGTGGGGGTGACCTGTTTGTTTCCTCACTGCCCCTGCCTTAACTAACTCAAGAGAGCAGGGTCAGGTATTTAAGTTCTTCAATTTTATATGGTTTTAACAAATAGCGATTTCTAGTCTAGTTCTTGACAAGGCTGTGTACTCGGAGTTGGGGTCGTGGAGTCGGTCTTTTTTTAGTTGAGTCGAAGTCGGTAAAACATGTCCGGACTCCGATTCCGAATTTTATGTTATATGACTAGTTAAAAAAAACAGAACTTATACTACACATCAGTGGCGTAACTACCGGTTGGGCTGACTGGGCACGTCCCGGGGGCCCCAGTACCGAATGGGCCGCGGAAAGTAATGGATGGAAGGAAGCCTTGTCTATATGTATGTATGTATGTATGTGTGTGTATATATATATATATATATATATATATATATATATATATATATATATATATATATATATATATATATATATGAGCTAGAGAGAGTGAGAGAGAGAGAGGTGGGAGAGTAAAGGAATAAAACAGACATGGAAAGATCTTGAACGAACGACAGAGGACAGGAGGACCTGGTACAAGTTTGTTGAAAGCCTATGCTCCTTGGGGAGCGGAAGTATACTAATGATGAAGAATTAAGTAGTTATATTTTTGATATTTTCTGTACTTTTGTATGACGCGGAGTGCTGGTGAGTAATAGAAAGTGAAACGTCCAAATTATCTTCTTTCCACACAACCTGCCTAAGGAAAATTCTTCTAAATTGTTTGGCCGAATACTATCTCCAACCACGAACTGCTTACACGGTGCAGTCAGAAAGGCAAGCATACCATCATTGCAGGCAAATGGAACTGGGTTGGCCATGTCCTCAGAAGGGACCCTGACACCATCACCAGAACATATATGTAATGGACCCCAGAAGGACGCCGAAAGAGAGGCAGACCAAAGATAACCTGGCGGAGAACAGTGGAGGCTGAGATACAAAGCATGAACCAGAGTTGGGGCACGGCACGAAAGATGGCCATCGACCGAGCAAAACGGAGACAGCGGTTGCCCTACAAGACGCCACTAGGCGTGATGGTCACTGACTGCTTTGTCAGCTAAGGATCCAAGAAGAAGATTTTTTTATACAGATGTGCCGCATATTGATTATACAAAGAATTATGGAGTTTGATGATTCTCGCCGTTTGTACGTCGGTCACATCTAAGGGATGCAACTGTGGTTGAAGGTTATACATTAATTGTATTATTTCCCTTATATGTACTCTCCCGAAAATAGTAACACTCAACGAAGAAAAGTCGGTGAATTGTGCAACAAAAGTGAGTGACAGTGATTTATGAATCAAATTTAAGTTTTTGATTGTAGAACCCAGTTTCATTCCGGAAACGGATTTAACTCTCATCATTTTGTTAAAAGTAACCTTAAAATGTAAGGTTTTGAATGCTTCTTCAAGACAAAAATTTAATTTAAAGTATTGCAGACTTATTATTATGGATCAAAATTGGAGCATAGATACCATGATTTCCGATGATCCCAACGACGCAGTTGATTTTCCCAACCGAGTTCCTTAACGAGCAGTGCCCATCAGGAATGCCACCGCATTTGCTGAAATTAAAGGTTGCTTCATGTATCATGCTATTGCGAAATCTGAACACAAAAAACGGACTATTGAATGGCACGCGTTTGGTCATAAAAGTCTTGCATCGGAATTCCATTGATGCATAAATTATCACTGGCAGTAATAAGGGAGAACGAGTCATAATTCCTCGCATTGACTTAGAACCGAGCGAGCGCAGTTTGCCATTTAGAATGCGACGTCGTCAATTCCCACTGATTTTAGCATTTGCAATGACGATCAATAAGGCGCAAGGACAATCTTTTGATCTCGTAGGAGTTTTCCTTCCTGAACCTGTTTTCGGACACGGCCAGCTCTATGTCGCCCTCACCCGAGGAACAAATCATGAAAACTTGAAAGTTTTTGTTAAAAACATTTTTTATCACGGAACTTTCTTTGAAACAAATCCACGCACTTTCACAAAAAAATAAAAAATATTTTTAAAATATATTACAGTTTTTGATTTACATCCGTCATTATTGACGGGTTATTGCTAGTTATATAAGGAGAGCCCCACTTAATTTGTGCACACGGCCCCTTACAATGTAGCTACGCCACTGACACAGATAACACTGACTAACAAAAAAAAACTTTTTTTTTCTTTCTCTAACATTTCTATGTTTTTCTGGTCAATTTTAATGCGCTGTTTTTAAATCTGCAAACCGTTTTTCTCTATCAGGTCGGGATCTCTAGAAATACGCAATTGAAGTTTTTTAACAACGCATACAGTATTACAACATCATTCGTACAAGAAGTATAACAGTTATGTAGGCTTGAATTTCTTTGCAGTCGACTTTCGTCGGGGAATGGCATGGCGTACATCGCGATGAAGCATCCAACAATAATCGGCAAGCATGGTCACACTCCACCGTCCTTGATAACGTGACTCCATTACGGCGATATCTTGATGGAATCGTTCTCCATGTTCATCGCTGACTTCGCCAAGGTTGTCAGGGAAAAAGTCAAGATGTGAATCGAGCAAATGGATTTTGAGGGACATGTTACAGCCCATAATTCTGTATGCATCTATGCACTGCTTAACAATATGCAACATAGTCAACAGATTTGTGATTTCCCAGAAAGTCATCGACGATCGATTTGAATGCCATCCATGCGCGAAGTTCACTACCATGTAACAAGTTCTCGAATTGTTTGTCTGCAATAACTTTCCTAATCTGAGGTCCTACAAAGATACCTTCCTTTATCTTTGCATCGCTAAATTGCGGAAACTTTTCTCGAAGATAAGTGAAAGCTTTGCTCGTTTTATCTAACGCTTTTACAAAATTCTTCATGAGCCCCAACTTTATATGTAACAGTGGTAAAATGAAGCTGTCTTTGTTAACTAATGGCTCGTGTATTACATTTTTATGCCCGAGCTGCATACGATCCCGGATAGGCCACACCTTTCTTGCATAATGTTCCTGTCTGTTGCGGCTGTCCCATTCACATCGGAAGCAACAAAATTTAGTATACCCAGTCTGCATGCCCGTGAGAATGCAATGACCTTAGGTCTCCACAAATCCGCCATTGGTAGTCATTGTACTTTATTTTTTCCAAACGTATAGCCATATTGTCATAAGTTTCTTTCATATGAACAGAGTAGGTGACTGGAATTGATGAAAATAAGTTTCTGTTATGCAATAACACAGCTTTTAGACTAGTCTTGGAAGAATCGATGAAAAGTCGCCATTCGTTGACTATGTGCTTATGACCGAGGTGCACCATTACATCTTTGCAATAGCAAATGTCATCATCCATCTCAAAGTATTGAACAAGTTCTCTGTGTCTATGACGAAATTTAGATATCGGAGTATTGGGCGCTAAAAGATTCCATTCTTTGAGTCGCGAACCGAGTAATTCCGCTTGTCCTTTGGTAAGAGCGAGATCACGTATTAGATCTGAAAGTCCTGAATGGTTAATTAAGTAAACACTATCATTCACCGGTATGTAATCTGAGTCAGAATTAGTTTCTAATGCAGGTAAACTATCACTTTCTGATGGTTCATTCACGTCCAACGGATTATGTTCTGGTGGTACTTGGATCGGACACGTGATTGGATCATGAGGCACTGGTTTCGAAACCAATTCAATATTTGAATAAACCACAGACTTTCTAGTTTTAAAAGTGAAACCATGGATATTTGTCAAGCAGAAGTACAATCAGTAGTGTGATTTGTATGTTCACGCCATATTACTGGCACTCCAAAAGGCATCGACTTATGCTTCAGCGATTTTCGTAACCAACCTGCCAATGTATCGAACAAACTGCATTTGGCTACCAAGATTTATTTGCATCATCAACTTTCGAATCGAAATAAAGTTCATATGCTTTCTTTAGTAATGGTGTAAAGTTTTTCTGGTCAACACGATCGGTAAAATATCTGCACACGTAACAGAACAGATCAGCCGAATTTCTACAACTTCTAGAAGCCATATTTTGCTCAGAATTATTTCAAAATACAGTAACTATTTGAAAAATCGCGTAACATATGTCATGCATCTTTTAGCAGTATAAAAAGTAGAATTATGTTGCTTTTTATTAATTTTTAATAAGTTATATAGTAAAAATGAAACGGAGCAAATAACGGTTTCCCAAAAATATATTTATTCTCAAATATCTTAAGAACCCGACGTGATAGAGATAAACGGATTTCAGATTTGAAATCAGCGCAAGAAACTGACCTAAGAACACTTATTCTTATATAAGAAAGAAAAATGTTGTTTGTCAGTGTAATTTCCTCGGTAGTGATTTTAAAAATATCTCTTCAGTCTTTCCTCACAAGAACGCTTAGTATTACAGCGCAAACAGTTTATGGTCAACTGGAATATCTTAAAGCACCGTGTGACATCAAAGACCCAAACAGCCCGCCTGAGTTTCTGAAGTGTCTGGAACTCTGCCACAACCAACAGCGAAAGTCAATAAAACTGTGAACAGCATACAGATGACCTGGGTTGACAAGGACATAAAACTCCGGATACTGTCGTATATTCCGATACAAATGTTTACCCTGTACATACAGGAACAAATGACAGAGCAATAAGTGTGAATAAATTTGCATTCTATTTACGAGATAATAACAGGTGGTGGAGTAAAAGCTGAGGCGGCAATTCATATTGAGGGTAAACAGAGATATGACATGAGGGAGACATCAAGAGCTATACATAAATAAGATGAACTGATCCATCTATCCGTCCCTCTGTCTGTCCGTACGTCCGTCTATCTGTCAGTCTGTCTATCCATCTAAGCATGCAATAATTTACAAATTAAATGCTTACCGTTTCCCTGAATGAGTGATTGCTAGGATACAGATTGAAATTTAAGACAAAAGGCAGAATGTTAAGTGTCTGCATACCCGATTCTTAAAGCTCAAAGTAAAGTTCGTTCCACGACATGCGTGATAAATTATGAAGGCTAAGACCAGCAGGGATGGACGTATGAGAAGACGCATCCGGCGTGTATACAACCAGTGCGCAACAGGAACAATTAGCATTCATACCCTTCGATATTTGCTGAAGGAGACTGAGCACATGTGGGTTTGCCCGGAGTGCAATGACGTCGATTGTGATTAACATTAAGTGAGATTCACTGTATCAACCCACAGCAAATGTTGTACATATAACTACGAACAATGCATGAGATGCATAGCCGCACGCAGGTAATAAGGAACAATACATAAGTGAGATTCGTTGTATCAACCCATATTATATGTTAAACAGATAATAAGCAACAGTACATGAGATTCATTTTATCAACCCATATTATATGTTACACAGGTAATAAGCAACAATACATGAGATTCATTGTATCAACCCATATTATATGTTACACAAGTAACAAGTGAGATTCATAATACACGCTCTATGGATAATAGGATCAATATCTAAGTGAGGGTTATAGCATCTGTGGCGAGAGGTTTTATTTGACTCTTGGATCAGTATAGTACTGACAATTACAGAAATAGGATTTCTGCAGAAAATGGTGAAGTCCCAGCGTCTGAGAGGACTACTGGTATCACAAATTAGTTACGGCTGTGAATGATCTGATCTCGAAACCAATAGTAGAGAGGAGACCGACATAAAGCGCCATCTCCGCTGTGTAACTAACTGTGATATTAAAAAAAACAAGGAAACCGATTTTGCTTAACAATGATAAAATTGACAAGTCTTCAAATACAATTTCCTAAGTTTTTATTTAGTATATACACTATCTATTCTTGTGCTGAAGGGTGAATGTTGAAAAAAATGGGATGTAATGGAATTGTAAGTTTACATATTATTTACAAATATTTATTATATATATATATATATATATATATATATATATATATATATATATATATATATATATATATATATATATATATATATATATATATATATATATATATATATATATATATATATATATATATATATATGTAAATAAACATTACAACAAGTTTTCCAATTATAGGAACAAAAAAAAAATTATATCAGCTGTGCTGTTATTTAATTATAGTACATGGATCAGCTGTGCTGTTAATTAAGGATATAACACTTATCAGCTATGCTGTTATTTTTTGTCTCTTGCTATGCTAATTTCACTTTCTCATCACTGACAGTTTCTATGCTCACAATGCTGACAGAAATGGTACGAATGTGTACTCATCTCTTAAAACAGTTCTGTTCTCCATAGTTTGGTTCACACCACTCCTGCTGAGGCTCGTTACTTTAGCCCACCCAAGACTGAGGGGGACTAAAGATGTAGCTTCTGTACAATCTCTATGCTCCTGAGAAGTTCCAGGCAGCGGGATTGACTCGAACATACGACCTCAGGTTTTTAGGACACAAATAAACCTGTAACAAAGCAAAAATAGGGGCTAATTTCTGTCCTCAAGCCCACCTATTTCTAGTGTGAGTGAAATGAGCGTGTCTCAGATGTATGCATGTAGGATGAATGACAACATGGCTCAGTATGAATTAGCAATAGCGAGACAAGACAGGTGTCTACTTGCAAAGCATTCTTTCTGATAAACTAATACATGGATACATTCAATAATATAGATTCAATACATGAATACATTTAATACATGAATACATCCCATAATATAAATCAATACATGAATAAATCCAATAATATGTACACCTAGGTGTGATACAACAATGTCCTTCCCCCTATACTATACCACGCCCTCTCTGACAAGTGCTATACTAGCTGGTAACATATATCCTAACAATATTGTTATGTTCTTATGATAGGAGTATATGAGACGAGGACTGTTTGGTGATATATCAGGTGGGAGTTATAGGAGACAATAGATTGGAGTTAGATGCGACAATAGATTGAGTCCTGACAAGGACTGTTTTGGTTATATTGCAGTTGGTCTTATCTGAGACAATAGATTGAAGTTATAGACTGACAATAGATTGAGTCCTAACAAGGACTGTTTTGGTTATATTGCAGTTGGTCTTATCTGAGATAATAGACTGAAGTCGTGTGAGACAATAGATTGAGTTATAGGAGACAATAGATTGAGGTATGAGTCCTATTAGTCTTTGTCTATATCAATCATATACATTCATAGTGAACCCAAAATATATTAAATATATACAGGTGTAGGTAGTATAATGACACACAACAAATACCAACATTATATGCCTGCTGAAGGCCTATTTTCCTAAAGGTTATCGTAAATTTATAATTACCCTCCAAGATTTAAAAAACGGCCAGTTTGACTCGACTAGTGAAGTAGGTTGCAGGTCGATGCCCTCAGGTAAACTATAAATCAAGAGGTGACAGCTTCTTCCTCTTCAGTCAGTATCTCTGGCGTCAAGTTCGGGATTGCGTGGTTAGCATAAAATTCCGCCCGAATATATAGGCAGGTAACTGCTTAAGAAAGGCTTTCGGTTGGTTCCTGGCGGAGCAAAATGATTGGTTTCCTCCGGTTTCGTCTTTTGCTCATACAGCCTAATTTTATTCAGTTTTTAGCCGCCATCTTGCGTGAACTGCGTGAACAGTATAATTTATTCTGTCTTAGAGACTGGTGAACGGTGCAAGTTGATTGGTTGAAGCAAATCTGTATCTCGACATAGTGATTAACAAAGTAGTGGGTTACACTTCGTTTCACGACATAGCCCCCTCCTTTCCTAGCTGTGACTTGTCATAGCTGACGTGTAAACCCCTGCTGTGGTTAATCCTTTTGCGTCTGTCCTTCCAGAGTACTAGGGTGTCGACTTAAAAAATCAGCTCCTACATTGTCTCTTCCCGGAATGTAATTCACGGTAAAGGAATAAGGCGCCAGAAGCAGACTCCACCTTAACAATCTCGAATTTAGCTTTTTAGATGCAGCCAAGAATGTTAAAGGTTGGTGATCGCTTTGGACAATGAAGTGTGTCCCATACAGATAAGGTGAAAATTTGTTGATGGACCAAATTAGAGCTAAACATTCTTTCTCTATGGTCGAGTAATTCAACTCAGCTGCATTCAGCTTCCTACTGGCGTAGGCGACTGGTAAAAGTTCCTCCGGCTGGGCTTTTGATTTCTGCAAGAGAGTTGCACCAATACCTATACTGCTAGCGTCCGTTCTTAATACAAATTCCTGTGTGATATCGGGTAGTGTAAGGATGGGTTTGCTGGTGAGTTTTGCTTTTAGCTCTGTGTAAGCTTTTTCACAATCAGCATTCCATTGGATTTTATCAGGCTGTCCTTTCTTCGTTAAGTTAGTTAATGGTGCACACAGAGAGTTAAAGTGGGGTATGTACTTCTGATAGAACCCACATAATGACACGAATGATCTCACATCTTTCTTCGTTTGAGGTCTGGGTGCCTTCTTTAACTTCTCTATATTCTTTGGGTCAGGAGACATATGACCTGTAGAAATAGTGTGACCTAAGAATTCCAACTCCTTACAACCGATATAGCACTTGGTTGGACGTGCAGTCAATCCAGTGGCTCTCAGTCTGTCAAACAACATGGAGAGCGCTACTATATGCTCTTCAAATGTGTTTGTAGCAACAAGAATGTCATCCATAAAGTTAGTGATATGGGGATTTTGTAGAGGTTCCAATAATTTCCTCATCATTCTTGAAAAGATACTGGGAGCATTTTTCAGCCCAAAAGGTAGTACATTAAACTCGTAGTGTCCGTCTGATGTACTAAATGCCAGCATTTTCCTAACTTCTGGTTTCACTGGTCTTTGGTAGTAGTATCCCTTGCTTAGATCTACCTTCGATAAATACCTAGCCTTACTCAGTGTAGAGAACAGCTGGTTGGTGTCAGGTAATGGGTCCACCTGAGATTCTGTGATCGCATTAAGCTTCCGGTAGTCAATACATAACCTGTGTTCACCACTCGGCTTTCTCAATAGCACCACACTTGAGCTATAGGGAGAGTCTGACTTCGAGATAATTTTCTCCTTCAACAGATAATCAACTTCCTCCCTTAGTGCTTGGGCTTTCGCATAGGGTATAGGGTATGTTCTCATGCATACTGGGGTAGGGTCGGTAACCTTCATGTCGTACTCTAACAGATTCGTACGACCTGGCTTATCTGTGAGCACATCCGCATGGGTTTCCAACACTTTCTGAACCCTCTTCTTCTGCTCTGGAGTTAAATGTTCACTAATATTTACTTGAACATAATCCTCTGTAGTTGTGAGTGGATACTCCATAGAGTGAAGTGGTTCACCGTGCATTTCTGTTGCAATGGCTAGGGTCATAATATGTGCAACTTCTGATGATTCCTTGTCATAGTATTTTTTAAGAAGATTGACATGATATACCTTCTCCTTTCCTTTCTTGTCAATCTTATAATTGGTCCTGGAAAGTTTCTCCAGTATGACATAGGGTCCCTGCCATCCAATCTGCAATTTATTATTGCTGCTCGGCAACAGTAATAACACCTTTTCACCCACCTCCAGTTCCCTATCCTTTGCTTTTTTGTTGTAGTACGCAGCATGCTTCCTCCTGGCCTGTCTTAAGTTATCATTGGCCAGTTTCCAACCTGCTTTCAATCGAGATGTCAACTCGTTGACGTACTGGTATGCGGAAGTCACTGTTTCCTCTGCCTTTTCATCAGTCCATGTCCGCAGCAATGCTTCCAGTGGACCTTTTATTGGTCTTCCAAACAACAATGTAGCTGGAGCCAATCCAGTTGAGTTGTGGGGTACTTCCCTATATGCAAATAGTGCAGCGGGTAAGTATGTATCCCAAGTATCAGGTTTTTCACTCGCCAGCTTTCTAAGGATTGAAATTAGCGTACCATTGAACCGCTCTACTTGACCGTTCCCTTGGGCATGGTAGGGACTACAATGATAGTGCCTGGCTTGAAATATCCTGAATACTTCTTGTGTTAGCTTTCCCTTAAACTGAGACCCATTGTCAGTCAATATCTGATGCGGGAAACCTAATCGGGTAAATATTGTCAACAGGGCCTCTGTCACGTGCTTTGAATCTATAGCTGACATGGCCACTGCTTCTCCCCACATAGAGCAAGTATCAGCCAAGGTTAAGATGTAAGCATTTCTCTTCTTGGTCCTAGTGAGGGGTCCAACAATATCTACTCAACACGTTCAAAAGGGGTTCCCATAATAGGCATTTCTCCCAGTGTTGCTGGTGCAGTCCTATGCTTAGGAGCTACTCTTTGACATTCTGGACAGGATCTTACATATCTTTTTATGTCCTCTGTAATTCCTGGCCAGAAGTAGTGACAGGCTATCCTTTGTCCAGTGGCCCCTATTCCCATATGTCCACTGAAGGGTATAGCATGTCCTAGTGTCATAACCTTCTCCCTGTAAGATTTTGGCACTACAAGCTGTCCATGCCCTTTAGGTCCTGTTCCAGCTTTTCTGTATAGTAGGCCATTCTTCATATACAAGTCTCCTTTCTCTGGAGGGTTATGTGCTTTAGGCAATTTGCCAAAACAAGGCTTCAACGTGCTGTCTGCTGCTTGAGCCTTTTTCATCTCTTCTGGATGAGTATTGATAGGATTCTCCTCCATTTTCCTGGAGCTTTCCCTGGTCTGGACTGTTGCCATAACTACGGGTTTTATAGGTTCTCCAAGGAAAACATACCTACACCCCAAAATCAAAGGGTAAATAGGGTCGTCCATCACTGCTGCTTTGATTTCTCCTTCCACATAGCGAGATCTTATGTTGATTCGAGCTATGGGTAGTGTCATGGTTCTTGCTCCCTTGATTGGTCCTCTGATTTCCACTGTTTCTGTGGTTATCTGGTCAGGACTCACTAGAGAAGAGCACACAACTGAATCAAAGTCCAATCCTGTGTCATATAAACACAGTACTTGAGTGCCATTCACGGTCACTTCCTCACAGACAGGGGGATGATGGAAGTCTTTCTGACTTACTGCCATTTCCTTCCTTCCCTGATTCCCTGTTGTAAGACATGCAGCATGATGAGGAGGATTCTTCCTTCTGCAGTCCGCAGTATTGTGGTTACTCATTAGACAAGTTTTACACCACTTTCCTTCCTTCCGGTAAGGTGTCTTATCCGATCTTAGAGGGTTTTTGTCCTTTTGGTCAAATCTTTGTTTGTTCCTTGTGGTATGGTCCTTTTGTTCATATTTGGTATAGTTTTGTGATGATTTGAAGTTTTCACCCTGCTTCTTCTTATTTCCTAATAATTCTGCCTGAGCTGCTTGATATCTCTCAGCAACAGTTACAATATCTTCCAATCTCTCTGCTCCTTGTTCCATGATAAACTTCCTCATTTCTTGAGGCATGGACTCTTTCACTTGCTCCATCATTATCATTTCTTTCAGATCCTGACACTTCCCTAAACTACTCCATTTTTCCAAATAGGTTTCCAATCTAGCAGAGAATTGGTGATAGTTTTCTCCTGGAAGAAGTTTAGCTGTTCGGAATTTCTTTCTATATGATTCTGAGTTCTTTTCATATCTCACAAGCAGTGCCTGCTTCAGGATGTCATAATCTTCCTGGTCATCTCTTGAGAGCTTCAAATACACATCGTAGGCCACACCTCTCAATCCCTGAGATAGTTTAAGACTCCATTTTTCTTTCACTAAGCCATAGGTAGTGGCTAGTCTTTCGTATCTATCCAGGTACGACTCGATGGCATCTTCTTTCTCAACAAATGGGTCCAGATGAAAATTCATGGCCCCACTTGAGGTGCTCTGGCTGGAGCTACTCTCAGAGTGAGGTGAGCTACCACCATTATTGCCAGTATTTGCCTGAATTTCAAGCTCTTTTAATCTCAACTGATGGTCTCTCTCTGCTTGTAATTTCCTTTCCTCAGCTTCTAACCTTTTAGTTTCTCTTTCAGCTTCCAGTCTTTTGTCTTCTCTCTGAGCTTCCAGTCTTTTGTCTTCTCTCTCAGCTTCCAGTCTTTTGTCTTCTCTCTCAGCTTCCAGTCTTTTGTCTTCTCTCTCAGCTTCCAGTCTTTTGACTTCTCTTTCAGCTTCCAGTCTTTTGGCTTCTCTTTCAGCTTCCAGTCTTTTGGCTTCTGCTTGCAACCGCCTTTCTTCAGCCTCTAATTGCAACTTTCTTTCTTCCCTATCCATGTGTTTGTCCACTTCTGTTGTGACATACTGAGTAAGAGCATCACCTGTCATATTTAATTCCTTACCCATCTGCATGATCGCAGTCCTGAACTTCACCAGATCAGCCATGGCGTTACTTAGATAGGGTATGTATATTTACTATAACCCAATTATTGTAATTAAACTTAATTAATTTAAATGAACAAAAAATGTCCGTGCAACTTTGTGAGCATCAACTATTTACTGAGTACTAAATGGTACTCCTCCTAAGAAAATAATTTTGTAAAAATCCTATAATGATTTTCACAACAAAAAAAATTTATTTTCTTATGTTACCTATGGTTGGCACAAGTTAGAGTGTAGATAGATGAATAGACTAAGTATGGCTCAAGATATACAGAAATATCCCAGGAACGAGCCCCCAGTGTGGCGAGAGGTTTTATTTGACTCTTGGATCAGTATAGTACTGACAATTACAGAAATAGGATTTCTGCAGAAAATGGTGAAGTCCCAGTGTCTGAGAGGACTACTGGTATCACAAATTAGTTACGGCTGTGAATGATCTGATCTCGAAACCAATAGTAGAGAGGAGACCGATATAAAGCGCCACCTGCGCTGTGTAACTAACTGTGATATTAAAAAAAACAAGGAAACCGATTTTGCTTAACAATGATAAAATTGACAAGTCTTCAAATACAATTTCCTAAGTTTTTATTTAGTATATACACTATCTATTCTTGTGCTGAAGGGTGAATGTTGAAAAAAAATGGGATGTAATGGAATTGTAAGTTTACATATTATTTACAAATATTTATTTTATATATATATATATATATATATATATATATATATATATATATATATATATATATATATATATATATATATATATATATATATATATATATATATATATATATATATATATATATATTTATATTATATATATATGTAAATAAATATTACAACAAGTTTTCCAATTATAGGAACAAAAAAAAAATTATATCAGCTGTGCTGTTATTTAATTATAGTACATGGATCAGCTGTGCTGTTAATTAAGGATATAACACTTATCAGCTATGCTGTTATTTTTGTCTCTTGCTATGCTAATTTCACTTTCTCATCACTGACAGTTTCTATGCTCACAATGCTGACAGAAATGGTACGAATGTGTACTCATCTCTTAAAACGTTCTGTTCTCCTTAGTTTGGTTCACACCACTCCTGCTGAGGCTCGTTACTTTAGCCCACCCAAGACTGAGGGGGACTAAAGATGTAGCTTCTGTACAATCTCTATGCTCCTGAGAAGTTCCAGGCAGCGGGATTGACTCGAACATACGACCTTAGCTTTTTAGGACACAAATAAACCTGTAACAAAGCAAAAATAGGGGCTAATTTCTGTCCTCAAGCCCACCTATTTCTAGTGTGAGTGAAATGAGCGTGTCTCAGATGTATGCATGTAGGATGAATGACAACATTGCTCAGTAAGAATTAGCAATAGCGAGACAAGACAGGTGTCTACTTGCAAAGCATTCTTTCTGATAAACTAATACATGGATACATTTAATAATATAGATTCAATACATGAATACAATTAATACATGAATACATCCCATAATATAAATCAATACATGAATAAATCCAATAATATGTACACCTAGGTGTGATACAACAATGTCCTTCCCCCTATACTATACCACGCCCTCTCTGACAAGTGCTATACTAGCTGGTAACATATATCCTAACAATATTGTTATGTTCTTATGATAGGAGTATGTGAGACGAGGACTGTTTGGTGATATATCAGGTGGGAGTTATAGGAGACAATAGATTGGAGTTAGATGCGACAATAGATTGAGTCCTGACAAGGACTGTTTTGGTTATATTGCAGTTGGTCTTATCTGAGACAATAGATTGAAGTTATAGACTGACAATAGATTGAGTCCTAACAAGGACTGTTTTGGTTATATTTGCAGTTGGTCTGAGATAATAGATTGAAGTCGTGTGAGACAATAGATTGAGTTATAGGAGACAATAGATTGAGGTATGAGTCCTATTAGTCTTTGTCTATATCAATCATATACATTCATAGTGAACCCAAAATATATTAAATATATACAGGTGTAGGTAGTATAATGACACACAACAAATACCAACATTATATGCCTGCTGAAGGCCTATTTTCCTAAAGGTTATCGTAAATTTATAATTACCCTCCAAGATTTAAAAAACGGCCAGTGTGACTCGACTAGTGAAGTAGGTTGCAGGTCGATGCCCTCAGGTAAACTATAAATCAAGAGGTGACAGCTTCTTCCTCTTCAGTCAGTATTTCTGGCGTCAAGTTCGGGATTGCGTGGTTAGCATAAAATTCCGCCCGAATATATAGGCAGGTAACTGCTTAAGAAAGGCTTTCGGTTGGTTCCTGGCGGAGCAAAATGATTGGTTTCCTCCGGTTTCGTCTTTTGCTCATACAGCCTAATTTTATTCAGTTTTTAGCCGCCAACTTGCGTGAACTGCGTTAACAGTATAATTTATTCTGTCTTAGAGACTGGTGAACGGTGCAAGTTGATTGGTTGAAGCAAATCTGTATCTCGACATAGTGATTAACAAAGTAGTGGGTTACACTTCGTTTCACGACAGCATCAATCCAGAACATAACGTTAACAGGTAAAAAGGAACAAATTATATAAGTAATATTAATTAAATCCACCCATTTCATATGTTTTACCCCAAGATGCAGCAATAGTGAATGCAGTCAGCGACTCATAGCTTGACTGCCTGCGTCAGGACCAGCGAACCAGAGCTGGTCAAGACCGTGCTCCACCTCCATGTGGTGGTCCTGGAAACAGTCTGCAGCAGTGCAGGCTGGCTGAGCGAGCATGGATCGAAATGGGAAGGCAAACCCGGTCCTTAAAAAATGCCGTGCAGAAGTCGGATGTGTCGACCGAAAGGTGCAGATATCACAGCTAAGGCGCAAACAGACACAACGCAACCACCGTCCTTTTCAGGACGAACGAAGAAGAAGAAGAAGAAGAAGAAGAATATGTTTTACTGGTAATAGGAATAATATAAAAGAGTGTTTCATTGTAACACCCCATAACATATACTGTACACATGATAGCAATACATAAATAAGATTCATAGCAACAATCCAAAGCATATGCTGAATAGAAAGACAGAACCGGACAGAGGTGTCCCTAAAGTATTTGACACCCGGGGCGGATCCTACCTTTGGCATGCTCCCCCCATAAAGAAATACACTTGCAAGTATATTTTTTACAGTAAGTACTATCATAATATTGCCTGAGGGCACCCCCTTCCAGGTTGTCACCCGGGGGTGACTGCCCCCTAGCACCCCCCTCAGTACGCCACTGGAACAGGGTAGAAACGAGAGTGAACTGGACTGTATTCTTAATTTAAGAAAGATATCATGTCCTGTGTCATCAATCTCAGGCCTTTCCATGTCTACTTGACCTATTTTATTTCTGCCTCCAGTTCTCTTCTCACTGTGTTCTTCTATCTCCATCTCTTGTCCTGGGTATTCCAGAGCACGGACTGCCTTGTAATACTACCAACAGGTTTTCTCAATGTGTGTCCTATTAATCGCCAAGGCCTTCTACACATCTCTTGATCCACTGTGTCACTTGTCTTGTTCTTGTCATCAGGTCCGCTGTGGTGACCTTGTTGTACAACTTCAATCCTTCTATTCTTTGCAGGCATTCTTTTATAAAAGTCTCTAACGTTTTTGGTGATTCTTTTTGTTGCTCGTCATGTTTCACAGCCATATAATAGGACTGACTTGACATTTGAGTTGCAGCTTAGTATAGTTCATAGTAAAAAATCATAATAGAAACTACCGAAAAGCACTTGTTTTTCATTTTGCGCTACTGGCTAATTAGTTAACCTTCGCAGATCAGCACAGCAGTTCATTCAAGAAGACGCGTTTATCCATTATCTATTCAGAGCACTCAAATTTGCCAAAGTCCATTAAATGTAGTTACTTAACTTCAAGTTATTAAAAGTACGGTCAAGATAATCAAGAAGAGGACAATTATTCTCAGGACCTCCTGAACAACGTACGAGAATGACCACAGTGTTACGTTACAAGTCCAGGATCCGGAAATTCTTTTCAGCATCTCACGGTGGTCCCCGCTGGCATTTCAGAAAATAGAACTATGGGAAAGGAAGAACTTCGTTAAAAACCCGCAGGAAGTACATTCCTCCGCGCGCT
Source organism: Oreohelix idahoensis (assembly GCA_024509875.1). Lineage (NCBI taxonomy): Eukaryota > Metazoa > Mollusca > Gastropoda > Stylommatophora > Oreohelicidae > Oreohelix > Oreohelix idahoensis. The sequence goes on from JAMPIV010007946.1 coordinate 127,605, forward strand.
ATTGAAATGGAAGTGACTCTAAGAATGTAGTTTAATGACGTCTGGAACCGTTACAAGACCATTTTATCTGAAGGATCTTAGCCTTCAGGAAATCTTTGTTGCCGGTCACTAGTGGACTAAAGAACTTTTTTTTAGCAACCTTCCGTTTGTAGAAATGTTTGTCTTCCCCTTTCTCCCGTTTTTTTTTTAAATTATCCCTATTGTTTGATAACAGTTCGCGATCAGACTTACTCAGGGTCGAAATACCTTGGTTTTCTACGTCAGAATACTGAAGATACCACCAAACATGCGAACATATTTTATTCCACCAATATTTGACGAACACGTGTATGATTATACTACACAATGTCAGTTGTCAAAATCAGCGTTGTAAGGCTGGAGTTGGACTCGTGAATCGGAGTCGGGGAGTAGGTAATTTTGTGCGGAGACAGAGTTGTAGTCGGAATCAGTTGCAAGCCACCGACCCTGACTTCTCGCATAATAAATAAAATTCCCGAAAAGGGAAGGGAGAGAGGATTCGCAGTAGTTATATCGAGAAATCCTGATTCTTTTCTTTAAATCCCTTCTCGTTGGAGTCGGCGTTGGAATCGTATTTATTAAAGGCTTTTCTTTAACTTGCAACGTATGTCACTGTGATGAAGTACATTGATACAGCGATAAAATCATTAATTATATGTAATAAAGTCATAATAATATGTATATAATTAGTAAAGTTGTAACGCGTCTTCTTCCCTGCGCCAGAAAACGCATTGATTTAAATAGGATAGAACGTAGTCTAAAACCTTATTGCAGCGCTAGTAGTATTGGACTTTATAACGCGCCCGTCAAGGGTTAACGATAAAAATTTGAAAAATCTACAAGCGTAGTGGTTCCAGGAAAGATAGAAAGAATAAAACACACGAACGCATAAGATTGAGAGAGCGAACACATGCTGCCGGCTTGTCAAGTGTTAGAAGTTTGAATTAGCTACTCAGGCCGACAGTGCGAGACGATGCCGTTAGCTTGTGTCGAAAACGATGTCGCGAGCTTTAAAATTTAAAAATAAACCGCCAAGTCCAATACATTTTCTAACAAAAGGCACACTGTAGAATCATATATACACACACGCATAATTACTTCCTGCCGGGAAAAAGGAAGATCTGCGATGATTTTTATAACATTCAAGTAGTTGAGACTTAGAAAACAACGAACACCAAAATGGAAAATATATTGAATTCTTTATTATTAGGTTTAAGATCATAAAAGTTAGCTAGTCTTAGAGCTGGTCTTGTCCTGATGGGTAATATGCTTTCGAATAAAAAATCCGACAGATAGAAATAAAGTTATGGACAAAAGACTGTATTTGTTCGTACAGACAGACCAACACATGCTCGTTTGGACTTGCACTAACGGTAACATTTTTTTTGACGCGTCCTTGAAAAGGGCAAGAAAGGGTACATGTAGAAAGGGGTAGACAAGGGGAGAAAAAATTATGGGATGGCTCAAACTGAATATGTTTTTTGGTAGTGTTAGGCCAAAACCAAGTTTAATTTTGGTAAATGCTAAGTTCGGACGGACAGACCGACAGAAGTACACTAACATTGGACCGAAATTGGACCTTAGATTTAAAAATTTGAATGGAAAATCTTAGTAGTAGATCCCATTGGTCAAAACATTTCATATTATTGAGTACATTCAAAGGCTTGACGCCATTTGTAGAAGATAGTCCCTAGAGCAGGACGTTGTGTATTTCTGGAAAAAGTGATTAGCCTTGTTAAAGCAAATATATATTAAAGTAATAGGCATCACAGTTCAGCCAGCAGTATATCTGGAGTCTGCTATTCAACGTACCTGTGTGTTTTTTTCCATTGAATTTCTGGTAAGACCGACATTATTCATATATATTTTGTTTAAAAATGTGAGTGAGAGATGCTGCCATCACGACTGTAAGTAATCAGGTCCCAAGCTGATTTAGGCAGGGCCTGAAGGTATAATTAGGCTATAACACATTGCCAGTTTTGTAAATGCACATGTTTTGTGAAATAAAAAGGTTTTCTTAAGTGACCAGAGGGACACAGCTCACCTATCCCATTGTATGGCAGAAAAGACAGATTAATAATATTATTGCAGATGCAGTACCGCCTTTGTAGGAGAGACATGTGAACAACACTGGTACACTGTGGAATGGATGTGCTGGATTGGTCCATTAGATATGACCCAGCTCTTTATTTCTTATGTATTCTCTTTTGTATATATAAAACACAGTTGAAGTAAGATATCAACAAGGAGACATTATTTCATTGTTACAGGGTTTTTATCTGGCACTAGTCCGGTGCCAGATGTCTATGAGAAGCAGTGAGAAGTCGTTTCTTGCACAGTAGTGACAGGGACCTGCAGAGTCTACCCTGTTACTTTTGGCCATTATCATAGCGACATCGTGTGACACCAAGTTTACAGACTGTTCAAGTGTGCCCAGATAAGTAAAATATCTGGCACCCTAACTCTACATCAGCTTTAAGACCAGCACACCCCTGTATAACAAGAATAAACTATTTCCCCAGAGAACTTAACAGTGACATTGTATATTAAAGAGACTGGGAGTGATTATAGAATCCCAAACCGCCATCCAGTGTTAGAAACCAGTAATAGACAAATTTTAGTAACACTATTAGTATATTTAAACAGTATTTGTTTAGACAATTGTCCCTTTGGGTCTAAAATTTACATTTTGTATATATCTTGAATTCTTTTCATTTTAAAGTCCTGACCAGAAGAATACTAGGTTCAGGACCAAATAAATCATACAGAAAATTATTAATTGTACAAATTTATCCCAGGTGTTATTTCCTTAAATCTTAGACCTTAATACTTGTTTGTATAGATGTGTATTATTGTTAAAGTACCATCACACCACACTTGCATATCTCTAGACATTAGACGTAGCTATCATTCATACTAGTCAAGAATAAGTCTGCTTGAGGCCATAAGGTGGTATAGCACGTTTCACTAGCTTTGCCCAACTTCAAAATGCTATATCTCAGCGAATATATAACGCATATAAGTGAAATTTTGTGTGTAAATTTGAAATGGTATAGACCCTATGAATTAAATTTTTCATTAAAATGCGGCCATTAGTTTCAATTTTTGTTTCTTTGCGATATAATATAAAATCCTACTTGCCAGCACACATCACACACACACATATTGAAATGTCTACAGTAAATTATACGACCTCATTTGCACATTTTTGGTTTATCAAGAAATTGGCATGATTTTTGCCTGAAATTGCGTGAAATTGCACTTCTTTGAACAGTAGAAATGTGTAGACTTGGTGGTTGACTGGAAGTTGACGGTTGTAGTCCCTGACTACCATGTTCTTCTGTAAAAAAAAAAAACAGTTTAATTCCGGTTTTACGCACACATTGTCAATCAGTGGCGTGTCTACAAAAAGTATTGTGTGGCTAAGTAGGAAAAATGAGTCTGCGAGTACATGTTATGACATTACAGCAAATCACAAATAGGATTTTAAAGTATTTCTGCAATGAAGCTACTCGAGGAAAACTATATCATTCTATTTCAAACCCACAAAAGAGAACTATTCATGCCTTGGGGATAAGCAAACGATCATTGCACCGCTGGATAGCGACATCTGAAATTTGTAATTCCAGTGTTTTACACACGAAAAATAGGCCAAGAGTGGTGAATAATTTTGACAGAGAATTGATCCGCAGAGAAATTTGCAATATGTTTCACAATAATGAGGCAGTGACTTTAAGGAAATTGAAAATTTGATTAAGAAAGAATAATGACATTGAAATTTCCAAATCTACGCTATGGAGGACTATTAGGAGTTTGGGATTCAATTTTAGAAAATATGTTGGTGGTAGAAACCTTATTTGTGAGAAGCCTCATATAGTTGCAATGAGAAGCAAATATTTACGCGAGGTCAGAAAAATGAGAAGAGATTGTTATGATTTTGTGTATTTAGATGAAACTTGGATCAATGCGCACCACAGTAATGAACGAGAATGGCAATCATCTGATGGGACAACTAAGAGACTAGTACCAAGCAGCAAAGGACAGCGCCTAATAATTGCACATGCAGAAAGCAGCCATCATGGGTTTCTAAATAATACTGAACTCTGTCATAAAATTAACCATGATACAACGTTAAAATATCTCCAATGATACAACGTAGGGATAAAAACTAATGCGTAAGCTACTAGAATACATGATCGCCCACGCCGCGGGTCATCACCCGCCATGGAAATTAAATTGTTAAACGTGAAGGCAAAACATTACCCTTGGAACGGGATGAGAACGAAGATCAAAAGGAAAAATCTGACTGAACGCGTGCTTGAAACTAGCAAGGCTAAAAGACGCAATTGGTGGGGAAAGGAGGAAAAAGTCACGTCCCCAAGTTGACACAAGGTAAAGAAATCGACAAAAGGGACCTTAGCTATTATACGCAACAGTCATTTCTTGGACGCTTTTGCGATAACTTAGTCCATTTATTTGAATTCAGCGGCAAACGCAGTATAGAAGATGCTAGAAATATTTCGTTTATTTAAAAAAAAACCAACTAACCTTGAAAAGTAACTTTTTCTTAATAATGATGTTAGGAATATAAAACCTAGCTGGCCGGATGGCCCATCTTGAGCAGTGAAATAATATGCTTTCATTTATACAGACGGATAGATAATAAGAAAGATATTGACAAAAGACTGTGTTGTTCATATCAGCGAGCGACTACATTGAAACAAAAAATGTCCCTAATTTTCAAAAAACTGTAGCCTTGAGACTCAAGTGCTAAAATCTAGTTGGAATGAAAGAGACGGGATGGGATGGTGAACTGTGGCTAAAAATAACTTTAAAGGCAAAATTGTGTAGGGGAAGGCGGAGTTGGTTCAAAAAAAAAAAACAAGTGTGTTTTTTTGTGAAACGCAAGTAGAGACAGACGGACCAACAGACAATAATGCATACTTGACTGAGGTATGACTGAAATGACTTTTTGGTAGGAGGTTTGAATTTGAAAAGGAAAAAAGGCGGTGATTGGCCATAGATGAATATATTATCGGCGCTCAGACGCGCATTTTTGCCATTCGTCATAAGTTGTCCTAGTAGACACAGTGAATTATTTAGTGGTGTAATACCCAGAAGCTAATTGAAATATTTAGAGGGACGCCATACTAAAGCCAGCAGCTCAGCTGAGTTTTGCTAGCAATTAACTGTGTTCTATATTCATAATTCTGGTAAGACTGAAATTATTTCTTTGTATATTTTAATATTTGTTTAATGTTTCGAGTGATTTGATACTGCCATATCAAAATCTATCCCTTACAACAAGTAAGGATTCGCTCTAGACCCCCCGCCCCAGTTCAGGGTCTAGAGACAAATAAAATACATAAACTCCAGCAAGGATTATGAAGGACAGATCAAGTGTTGAGATCAGTGGAACATATCACCTATCCTATTCTATGGCAGGAAGCTAATGAACATATTTCAGAATATGTAGTCTGGGAGAACTTATCCTATGTGAAACCAACTTGGTAAGATGTGTTGTCTGGTCAAAGAGATCTGACCCGTCTATGTGGTGTTGTTGTTGTGTTTAGTGTTGTGTCCAGAAATGGTTTAGAGGATGGAATTCTGACACATGACCAATACTTTATTGCAGAACTGTGAGTTTTTATTTGGCACCAATGTGGTGTCAAATGAGGTGTTGAATATTACAAGAGTGGACCCGTGCAGTTTATATTTTGGCAGAGCAGCCTGATATTGCCCCCAAGCACGGAGAGGTGGGGCCACCTGATTCCAGCACCAGATTACTCATTCAAGATACGTGAGCGTCTGGACTGCTGAATACTCACCAACTTAATTTCTAACACACCAATTATAATATCATCAATAAATGGACAATGTGTAGTCGCCATAGACAGGGAGTGATGAGGCCACCCCAACAGCACATCCATTAAACGTTCTCCCAGAAAAATTACAACTATAAACAATAGTAACATTAACTAGTATTGTAAAATCCATATGTACACTCCTTTCATTTATTATGCCATATATTCATGAATTTCATTAATAATTGCAAAACCTTTCATATGTTCTGACCAAAATAAAACCTTGGTTCAGAACAAATAAACTTAAAGAAAATTTATTATCAAAAATTTTACACAGCTTGAGTTAGTTCAGTGTGTCATAACATTTTATTAATATTATTAAATTTATTAAATATCTGTGTGTGTGTATGTAAACTACCACAACACATTACATATCATACCCTAGAATTTTAAAGTAGCCACATTCATTAAAAAAAAAAAAAAGATAGGTGTGAGGTCGTAGTGGTAGCAAGAAGGGCCTTCTGAAAATTCACAGCTACATTTATCTCAGGAGCCTTCACAGCTGACCTCATGCATCACACTAAGTAAGATCACAATCATACAATACCATCAAATCCACTACAAACTCACATTTGTTTCAAAATCTACAGAGAATAGGGATTATCATACAGAGATGAATGGCAAGATATTTCAAGATTGGATTGTGAATCATGTACTTCCTTCCTTGGATAGACCGTCGTGTTTGATAATGGACAATGCTTCATATCACAACTTTGTGGCACCAGAAGATAAAGTTCCTAATTCATCAAGTACTAAAGATGTAATAAAGATTTGGCCGACCAAAAACAACATTCCATTCAACGAAATGTCCCTGAAGCCTGAATTACTTGGAATTGTAAAAAAGACACAGCATACAAAGATATTTCACATAGACAAGGCAATCCATGAACATGGTCACAGATGTTTAAGATTGCCTCCTTACCATTCTCACTTAAACCCAATAGAACTAGTATAGGCTAAAATTAAGGAACAGGTAGGAACAGAAAATAGAACGTTCAAATTAAAAGATGTTGAAATACTTATAAAAGCCGCCATGTCCAATACAGCCAGGGATTACTGAAAGAAATGTGAGAACCATGTGTTACAAGAGGAAGAGGAATATTAGAAGAATGATGGTTTGTCCTTCATTCAGCCGAGATTGATTATCAATTTCTCAGAGACATCTGATTATGATTCGGATGAAGTTTAATTTCTTTAAAGATGACTTTACGTTATTTACAAGCACATTAGAGGAGCAACGTTCCATTATGATATTTATGAACCGCAAAGAGGTGATACCTATTGAAATAATTAGATCAAGGAAGGACCAGTTTGGTAGCGCATTAAATATCAATGGCAAACAATGTCACGAGTATCTCGCATGCAGATCATTTAAGAAATCAGCTTCAACAGGTATTCATATGCAAACGTGATGGCCACATTATTGTAATAGTAGACACGCCTATGCCTAATCAGTTCACAGAATCTGTGCATGAAGTGGTAAAATTTCTTTTCTCGATACACAATAATTAGTATGCCGACAAAGATCAAAGGATTTCATCCGTTTATGGGAACTGGACAAGATGCACAGATATAAAGTATATATTTGTTGGGTCTAACCCAATATAACATCGTATGCAAAAAATGGCATTAATACGTTTGACGGTTAATCAGATAATTACATTTGTTTGAGGGCAAAGCTAGTGAAACGTGCTATAGCAGCAAGGCACCCTGATAACTCAACCCTAATTTTGTTATCATCAGGGACCTTCACAGCTGGCCTCATTCAGTACAATAAGGAACCATATCAACAACATTTCATAACATCAAAATCCACCACAGTCACTCTCTTGTTACCTTCAAATCTTGCAATCGATTTTTCAATCACTCCTACATGAGCAATAGCTCTGAAACTTGGCATAGTTGTGTATTCCCTATGACAATACAATAATCAGTCGTAAAAATAATAAAATGAATAAAATTAAAATTAATATTCATTTTATTTATTTGTATTGTATCATCAGTGAAATGGGTGATAACTGCAAATAATCTAGGTGTATTCTTTCCAACAAGATTGTCTCTCTTGAGAGAAATATTGAAAGGGTGGGGGCCTTCCACACACACACTATCGCACGCTCGTGCACAGACATACACACAACTGACAACTACATTAAAAATAATGTAATTTACAACTCTTATCAAAATAAAAATAAAAACAAACAAAGAATATTAACTTTCCGTGTAATATACTGAATAATGAAATCCGCCTCCTATGCTCTGGACTCGTTTACCGCAAACTGATAATGCCATTAGCGGATCGATTACATTTGACTTAAAAAACAACAACAAAATAACACTAAAAAGAAGAAAATAAAAATATATAAAACAATATTTTAAACACAGGCTTTTAATGCACCAAAAAGCCACAAATAATTTTTCAAGGAGTTTATAGCTTGCAGTAAAAAAATGTAACATCAAATTGACAAAAAGCCTGGGGCGCTGATTCTACATGAAATTAACTTCTGCTGTATACTTCATTACACACTTATGGATAAAATATATGATAAGCGCTTAAGCGCCCTACGGTTTTTGTCAATTTGATGTTACACTTTTTGACTGCAAGCTATAAACTGCTTGAAAAATTATTTGTGGCTTTTTAGTGCATTAAAAGCCTGTGTTTAAAATATTGTTTTATATACTTTTTATTATATTTCTGGAGTCGTAGTCAAAAAAATTCTTTTCCAACTCCACACATCTGGTCAAAATCCGCAACACTGGTGGGGTGCTCAGTTGGCCATGTATCTTTACACAATTAAATCTCACAGCGAGGCGATGGTTAGTTTGGATGATTCCTAGTTTGATTATTCGGCGAGCATATCACTTCAGTTACTATTCTATCCTCTAGTGTCCTAATTCTTTCTGTCTTACGAGTACTTGCTGCTTACCCATTTTCGTTTATAGTTCAAGACTCCTGGGATATGCCGTACCATTGTCCGTCTCTTAAAAATTATTACTTTATTGCAGGTACAGTTCTTGTATCCAAAAGTAACCAGATGAAACTGAGGAACTTAAGAACAAAAACTACACAATAAGCCACTAAATCAGGGGTTCTCAAAGCGAGGCGTAAGGATGATAAGGGAAAAGGAGCCGACATGGGGATCTTCAGTAGTAAGTGGTGGTTGAGAATTTTCAGGCTAAATTCAGTAACACTACTTAAGATAATGCTTACACGTAAAAGCAGTTAATTATACAGGATCCTGGAGTGAGCGCTTATATCAATGCACCGGGCTCATTGAAAGTTAAACTAACAATGAAGTTGGTGGGTTACTAATGTACTCTAACATACTATAGGTAAAAGGTAAAAGATCCCGTTACACGCCCATTTCAGGCATATTGGGAATATGGTGTTAGGCCCATATTTTCTTGACCATCGGCACACTAGGGGTGATGTGGTCAGCATCACGCCGGCCGCCTTAACATTCCCAAAGTTGCTCTGGTACCCAATTTTTTTAGGCTGGGTAGACCCCGGAGCCGTTTGCGGTCTAAAAAATCCCACCTCAACTGGGGATCGAACCATGGACCACCGAGCTAGGAAGCCAGTGCACTAACCACTGCGTTACCGTGGCTCCTATATATTGTTGATGAAAGTGTATTTTACTGGATTAAGTAATTAAGTTTTTTTTTTAAAATTCAATTCATAACGTACCTGTAGCTGTTTATTACTAATGAATAAACAGAGACATTATTTGTCACTGTTTTTAATTTGCAGTTGCTCTTATCTTAATCCCTTTACATTATTTACGTAATGCATGGAGGGGGGCGCAGGGGACATACTCTGGGGATGTGCTTTGGTAGTCAAGGAGCGGTGACCCGAAACATATTTGAGAAACACTGTACTCAACGGTTACAGACACAGTCATAAAGGTATATAACAGTTATGACTGCCTCTCTTTGAACCTTGTATTTACAGCTTGTAGGCCCTCCAAGATCCGCGGACCAGAGGTCATAAAACGCTGTTGTAGAAAGTCATTTCATCTATGTCCTTATCATAACCATTCAGACCCCTATGGAGCACAGGCCTCCAATCAGTTGGCCCCAAGCTCTCCTGTCTTGTGTCATCCGGTCATGTTATCTCCATGTCTTTTTTATCCGTGTGTAAAGTCAGTCACGACTTTTATAAACGGGTGCATGCGTAGAATAGAAGGACTGAAATGGTATGGCAAAGTCACAAATGTGGAATTGATGACAAGAACCAGACAAATGCCAGTGGAACAAGAGTTGAGAAGAAGACGGTGGCAATGGATAGGACACACATTGAGGAAACCTGTTGATAGCATTACAAGGCAGTCATTGTTCTGGAATCCACACGGAAAGAGAGGCAGAGGTAGACCAAAAAACACATGGAGAAGAGAAGTGGAAACAGAGGTGAAAATGATGAGGAAAACATGGAAAGAACTTGAGCGGATGGTACAGGACAGGAAGACTTGGCATGTGTTTGTTGAAGGCCTATGCTCATCGGGGAGCTAAAGGGTATTGATTGATTGGTTGAAAGTCTGTTACCAATTTCCATCCCGTGAGCTTTTGAGGTTTTCTCTGTTCCTTTATTGCTTTATTGCTATTGCTTTATTAACATTTCTTTCACGAATAAGTGCCTTTCATATCGACGTTACTATTTCTTATCAGTTCATGAATTGGTGGTGGGACTCGATAATGTCTCATCATTTTCCAGTCATTCTCTGCCTAAAAAAGCGTGGTGCATTTTCTCTTCTTAAAGTACCATGCCTAGCGGCGTAGGAGATCATGTCTCTCTACAACTTCCTGTCTCCAGTACAATTTATCAATTCTGTTGTTGACTTCTTTCCATGCCACGATGTCAAACTATCCAGTATTTTCTCTCTTTTTCTTTCCCTTTCTCTTTTTCCTTCAATCTTACCTGTTGTTACGATCTTTTTTTCCTTCAATCTTACCTGTTGTTACGATATAACCAGCTTTCCTCTTCTCATAACATGCGTAAAAAAAAAGTGGGGCATTTTCATAGTCTATAAATACAATATAAAGTGGCGAATTCATTTCCAATCTCCGTATTACCGTTAACCACCACGTCTGTACATAAGTTTTGTCCAAATCCTGCCACTATTCTTTTGTTTTTTTTTTAATCACTTTCATTTACGCTCCTTACGAAGCATGGAGCCACCGTTACAGGAAGCCTGCCCCAAACATTCAGATACTTTTACAGTAATGCTTTCTGACGTCATTTATCTACATGATGAGGTTGCCAGCTGCATGCACAACGTCATCATAGTCCAATTGTCTTCTTCTCTTTTTGGATCATTCGCCTCTGAATTGATAAAGCAGTCAGTGGTCATCACGCCTACTGGCGTCTTGTAGGGCAGCAACAAAGTGTCCCCATTTTGCTCGGTGGGTGGCCATCCTTCGTGCCGTGTACCAACTCTGATTCATACTTTAGTCCAATTTTACGACATGCCTAATGGTGATGTAATCATATTCTCACTTTGTCGTTTCAGGGACTCCCAGAATTATACGGGGGCATCCCTCGTGTATTCTTGAAATAATGCATAAAGGAACGTCTAAGGCAGGGGTTGGGAACCCGTGGCTCGCGAGCCGCATGCAGCTCTTTGAGCCATCTCGTGTGGCTGTCGGCTCTCTACTACTTAACTCTTAGTGAATGCGGCTCTTCAATTTGTTAAAATGGAGACAAAATTAAATATTTGGCTCTTTGTCACGGAAAGGTTCCCGACTCCCTGGTCTGAGGAAACTAAAGATAACCACGATAGTCCTAGTTAGGTCGTCACTCACATAATCTAGCTTAAATAAAAGTCTTGAATTAGAAGACAGACAGTCAGAATGAAGATAAATAACAGACTTGAATTAGACGACAGAAAGTCAGTATGATGATAAATAAGAGACTTGATTTATAAGACAGACAGTTAGAACGATGATAAATAAGAGACTTGAATTAGAAGACAGAATGATGATAAATAAGATACTTTAATTAGAAGACAGACAGTCAGAATGATGATAAATAAGAGACGAATTAGAAGACACACAGTCAGAATGATGATAAATAAGATGCTTCAATTAGAAGACAGACAGTTAGAACGATGATAAATAAGAGACTTGAATTAGAAGACAGAATGATGATAAATAAGACGCTTCAATTAGAAGACGGACAGTTAGAATGATGATAAATAAGAGACGACTTAGAAAACAGACAGTTAGAATTATTATAAAAAAGAAACTTGAATTAGAAGACAGACAGTTAGAATGATGATAAAAAATAAACTTGAATTAGAAGATAGACAGTCATAATTATTATAAGTAAATAAACTTGAATTAAAAGATAGTCATTTAGAATGATGATAAATACGAGACGTGAATTTGAAAACAGACAGACAGAATGATGATAAATAAGAGACTTTAATTAAAAGACATGCAGTTAGAATGTTGACAAATAAGAAACTTGAATTAGAAGACAGACAGTTAAAAAGATAATAAATAAGAGACGTGAGTTGGAAGACAGACAGACACAATGATATTGAAACACACAACAAAGCCGAAGAAACGACATAGATGACAAAGCTACAGCGACATTATTTAAGACAAGACAATAGGCTCACGTCAAAGGATGAAGAAAAACTGCTACAACCACTCTCTTTTAGCGTGAAATATAATAAGCTTAGCCTAGGAATCTTCTGCCGGACTAATGCCCATTGATTTGTTTGAACATGCCAAGGGCTCATTTCTGAAGTTGTCATGTCCCCCACGTCTGGACATTTCTGACAAGAGCCAAGGCCAGACAACTCTGATGTGCTAATATTTTGGTGACAATATTTTGAAGGAGTTGTCGGCTAAGATTTTTTTATGTGTGCACAATAAACGCGTTCTTCTATGTCTTTGTTTAATTCTTTCTGCCGGTGTTTTATGCTTCTATTGTTTAATCTACACACATCAACTTAGGGGACAGATGACAGACATAAGCTAAGGATTTATTTTTCTATTTTACCTGCTTATATTTTGAAGTTTTTTTGTCATTTATAAACATTCCTAAACGTGAATGTTTCGTGAAAAATATTGATATTTTCAAAAACATGATTGTATAGTTTCCATTATCATCATTCTAATCCTCTTCTTTATTGTTTCTAATGCAGCACGGAGTCAGGTTTGCAGATGGAACTCTTGAGAAAACCTACGCCTAAGCAAAAAACTCTTAAAGTCGTGGTTTTTTGGTAGCAATTCGTTTTGCACAATGAGGTTGGTGAGCCAATGCACGAGCTCACTACGGCCTCCTCTTACGACATACCAGCGACAATTGCTGTCTTATTCTTTCTTTCTTTCCTCACAGCCCCCCCCCCCTCCCCCGGGTGGGGGGGGGGGGACTACACCGGTTCTTTTCTGGTTTTAAGGATTATAATATAATAAAAAAAAACATTCACGTGCATTATAGTTGCCCCCGTGTAGTTCTCGGGGGTCTCTGGTGAGACAAAGAAGGATTAGGGTTACTGTGCCCTGAGACATGTTGTACCAACGGGCTGATCACCCGTTTGCCAGTCACTTCGATTACGGAAACAACAGCAGATGGATTGATTTGCCGTTGCCCTAAAGACGCCAATAGGCGTGATGGGAAACAATGGCGAAGAAAACCTATCTGCTGTTGCCCTAAGACGCCACTAGGCGTAATGGCCACTGACTGCTTTGACAGTCTGTGGCTAAGGACGGAAGAAGAAGAAGAAGAGAGACATGTTGTACGAGGCGACTAATATAAGGCTGTGCATGTTGCTGGTAACCTCAGCCTTAAACACAAATTGCTAGACAAAGCACCACTGTAAGATTATAGAAATGCTTCGTGCAGACTTTCTAGGAACCAGCTATAGTGATAGCTTTATGAGGAGCGAAAAAGAAAGACCATGATGATTATTAAAAAAAACTACATTTCTGGGTGAAATTCCATACAACAGGGAAACGAAATATTGTATTCTTAATTACTCATGTTTATAACAAAATATAGTTTCTGGTACTCCTCCTTGTCTTTATGAGTCGTTATTTGTTGGATCGGGGAACCGATCTGGCGTAATGGTTACCACACTGCGCTGGTGATCGGGTGAAGTAGTGCCTTCAACCAGGGGACTGGAATAACCTGTTTCTGAGCACAAACCCTTTGTGGATGGGAAGGAGCGAAGGACCGAGTTGGAAGGAAAGTCCATAGGCTCCCCAGCCTCGCAATGCCATGAAATTTGTTTCATGTCATTGGGCCGAAGGGCTGAAAGCCCAAGTGCTGGTTAGGAGCAACAACAACAAAAATTGTAGGATCGAGTCTTTAGAGCACTGGTCTATCGCGGCAAAGGTGCCTGTTTCGAATCACGATTCCAACACGCTCCAGTCTACCCAGCTGTAAATGGGTATCTGACTTTTCTCTGTGGGTTAGGGAAGGAAAAGGCAGCGAGGAAGGGAAGTGGTCACCCCACCTCTAGATGCTGGACCTTGGCTTAAGAAGTCTCTAACACTTCACTTCCATACAGCAGTATCCGCTATGGTACTGCCTTTAACTTTTTACCTTATTTGTAGGATCGGTAATGGAAATATTAATCACCGACAGGAAACATGAATCACCGGCAGGAAACATGAATCACCGGCAGGAAACATGAATCACCGGCTGGAAACATGAATCACCGGCAGGAAAGATGAAGCGGAGACACTGAAGAACACAATTTTTTGCGATTAAAATAGTAATCGACAATCGGTGCACAATATTGTCACTGAAATACTAACACTTAAGATAGATTCGATATCAAATGTCTAGGCCAGCGACAGCATATTCCGGAACTGAGGTGATCTACTTTATGGTAATACTACACTAAATACTACACAACTGAAGGAGCTAGAGGTGCAAGCGCCCTTTGAGTCTAGAGGGACAGTCACCCAGTACCTACTGCCTGGAGGAAACACAGTTGACCGTTTCTTTCCAGAACAGAAGTGTGACAGGCTCCAAGACAAGAAGTGAAGATAAGTAGCCATACAAGGCTACTGTCCGGTGTAGAACCAGCTGTACCACATGTCATGAAATATTCTAATCCACATATATAAATTATTAGGTAAATATAAAGCCTAACAAATAAAATTAATAAAGAGAAGAGCAATGGGAAAATAACAGTGCTGTCACAAAGAATGTACTCGAAATCCCCCTTGTTTTCTGCTTCGTCTGCAAATTGTAACGCTTTCACGTTGATATAAAAGCTTACTGTATTATTACCCGCCTTCTTCAATGAAACGTGTGCTGCATTTCAAAGAAAAACATTGAGACGTACTGCGTAATGACCTAAATTAATCCTAACATTAATTATACTGCGTTACCAAAACGAACGAACAGATGGACAAAAGGATAAAGAGAGAGGGGAGGGCTGAAAATCAGGAACGCATGCAACACGCGTCGCGCGATACACAAATGCTGCCATCACGCGTGTAAGTCTACATGCACTAATTTTTTTTCAGACGGACAGTGATAAAATACACTACCCTTTCCCAGAGTTAGGTTTATAAATCAAAAAAAACTCTTATTAGAAAAGATAACATTAGATGGGTTTACGGTTGAAAACATAACAGTACCCAGACAGCACATCTTCGAAACAGGAGGTAGAAGAAATTGCATATTTTGAATGCAGCCACGTAGCTCCTTTAAATTTGTATTTTTGGGTTCCTTAGGGCTTGCTGACAAATAATATGTAAAACGTTACGCAAATAGTCCAGGAATTAATAAATTATACCCAAAATAAAATATTGGGGGTGCCTGACAGCATAAAATCATTTCTGCTCATAAGATTTTTTTTTTAACGTGTTTGAAAAAAATTTACGTTACAGAAATAGCCTACCATGTAAACTCCAAATTGATTGGAGCGCAACAAATGAAAGCCTAACCACGATTGGTCGGGCTATAAATACTATCTTGGTTGTTAGGGGAAACGGGGAAAGGTAACATTTTTTCAAACACTTGTCGAAACGGGGCTCATTGGTCAGACTCGCTGATATACACACTTGGGAGCGTTAGTTCGAAACCACTTGTTTAAATAAGATTGATAAAGCATCAGTGCGTTGAAGCCAGCTTATATTTGGCTAAATAAAAGCCTGGAAGATAAGCAGATGGGAATTTGTGCCAGTTTGTGCCAGAATTCATTGCTAATCAACGTATCTGTGTTTATTCGTATGAATTGTGGTAAGCTTGAACCATTCAATATCTTTTAATGAAAATTGAATGTGAATTGTTGATTTATGCCTGTATATATATGTGTAGTTCAGTGGCCAACGTGAGGTAAAGCCTGTAATGCTCCAGCCTGAACAGAGGGTGTCGGAGAGAAGTAAAACGGCATGGAATGGCCAAACAGTACACTGACACCTGGATGATTGAATAGAAAGAAATAATGCTGGAATTGCAGAGGCGTAGTAACCATTAAGAAGGGTAATACTGGAATAAAGTATTTCAAATGAAGCTGACAGTTGGCCTAATGCTCTGAACTCAATGTTTGTGCTGTGTTGTGATCAGTGTAACAAGAGAGTTTAAGTTAGTTATGAAGTAGAAGGTACATCCTTCTTGATTTCAGGGACAGTGGTCTTGATGGTACTGAGCAGCACCTGGTCAGAGCTTTGCTGAATCCAGTGTCGGACAGCATACTCCTTGGTCCTTTTAGCTATCAGTGAGGTGTCTCCAGAGCCCAGAGGAGAATTCGAGCAGAGGAGTCCTTTCCTGCCGCCATCACGCCAGATAAGCTAACTTGGCCAGCTGAGCTCAACATTATGTCCCCTCATCTTGAACTGACTTTGTAAAATTAACATTAAGAGGGGAATTTACTTGTCTTAAAATCAGGAACTGTGAACATCTCCAATACTAGTCCCTAAAGACAAACTATTGAAGTCATGATGACAAATACCAACAGAGCTTGAACAAAACAAAACCAGTATTACCTCATTTTACTACTACACAACTGACACACATAGAACATTTGTAATAATATATGTCACTACAATATTCATATTAAATACATTCTGTACATAACTTGTAATTTAAATTGATTGTGATTCCTGGTTCCCTTGTAGTTGAATCAGGACACATATTCATTCATGCCAGTAATGAATACATATTGTTATTTGAAAAGTTACGAGTGACTTCTTTAAGATATTCTCATAGAGTGTTATATGTATGTGAGTGTCACAGTGTTGTTAAGAGTAGTGGATTAAATTAAATTGTTTATCTGTCTGTTGTTGTGACTTACACTTCATCATACACATACCCTAGACACATAACGTAGTCATCACACTATTCCAGAATAATTCTGACTGAGATATATAGATATGTGGTAGCAAGTAAGGTGATATATAATACACTACTCTTATTAGATATATATATACCTTCACAGCTGATCTCAGTCAGTACACTAAGTCCCCTATAAATATTTATAACATCCCACTTCACCACATATATTGGGGTCTCGCTCTTGGGATTTTGAATCTTTCCCTATTAAAAATATTGGGGGTAATTCACTTCAGGGAATATAAGAATTAAAAGGTATCCTTGGGTGGAATTAAATAAGGTTGAGCTCACGGTGCCTGTGTTGTCCATTAGAGATTGAATTGTTGGTTAGACATTGTATAAATTTACATAATAGACAATGGCGGACCTGGCCAAATTTCGATCTGCTGCGGTTCAGACTGCAAAAGAGTTAGGATTAGATGGGCAAGTTATGGTTGCCTATGTCACGACGGAATGTGACAAATTTATTGAACGTGAAGAAAGAAGGTTTGAAGCCGAAAGAAAGTTAGAGGCTGACAAGGAAATTAAGAAGTTACAGTTTGAAGCTGAGGCTGAGACTAAGAGGTTGCAGATTGAGGCTGAGGCTAAGAAATTGGAAGCAGAAAGAGAAGACAAAAGATTAACTGCAGAAAGGGAAGCCGAGGAAAGAAGACAGGCTGCAGAAAGGGAAGAGAGGAAATTAGCTGCAGAAAGGGAAGCAGAAGATAAAAGATTACAAAGGGAACATGAATTACGACTAAGGGAGTTTGAGTTTCAAGGCCATGCTCCTGAAAATGGTGCCAGTCCCTTTGCCTCTGATGCTACGGTTACTCAAGGAGCCTCAACCTCAGCTATGAATTTTCATTTAGATCATTTTGTTGAGAAAGACGATGATATAGAGAGCTACCTAAATAGGTATGAGCTATTAGCTACCACGTATGGGTTAGAGAGAGAAAGGTGGAGCTTAAAGTTATCTCAGGGACTTCGTGGGGCAGCTTATGAAGTTTTTGCAAAAATGAGCAGAGGTGATCAGGAAAATTATGACATGCTAAAGCAGGCTCTTTTGTTAAGGTATGAAAAGAATGCAGAGTTTTATAGGAAAAAATTTAGGAATGCTAAACTACTGTCAGGTGAAACCTATCACCAGTTCTCTGCACGAATAGAGACATACTTGGAGAAATGGACTTCTCTGGGGAAAACCCAAGATCTTAAGGAAATGGTCCTTATAGAGCAATTAAGAGAGTCCATGGCTCCAGACCTGAGAAAGTTTCTCATGGAACAAGGTGCAGAGAGGCTGGGTGAGTTGCTAAATGTTGCTGAAAGGTATCAAGCAGCTCAAGCAGAGGTAACAGGTAATAAAAAGAAACAGGTGGACAACTTTAGGGCACCACAGAACTTTAATAAATTTGATCCTAAGGATCAAAATAAAGGTAAGCACCAATTTGATAGGCCACGGTATGAAAAAAAAAAATAAATTCCCACAATTCGATGAAAGGAAATATGATGAAAGAAAATCTTTCAACCAAGGAAAAAGGTGGTGTAAGAATTGTCAGATGGACAATCATGACACTGACCGTTGCAGAAGGAAACCTGTGTATATCGCAACCCTTCAGGTCAGGTCGACCTCAAGACAGGAGGAGGATATTATGTTAGATACCACTCCAGAAGAGATGAGGAAGGCACAGGCTGGGGATAAAACACTCAAGCCTTGTTTCAGAAAATTGTCAACTTGTCATACAACTCCAGGCAAGGGAGATTTTTACATGAAAAACAAGTTGATGTATAGGAAGACTGGAGCTAGATCCAAAGGTCACGGACAGCTGGTTCTTCCAAAAAGATATAGGGCAGACTTAATAAGGAGCCTACATGTGAAACCAGATGGGGACCATGAGAAAATAGGTACCATCATTCAAAAGGTGGCTCACAATTATTATTGGCCCAAAGCAAGATGGGACATTGAGAATTTTGTAGAAAGGTGTAGCATAGCACATGAGGGAACACCCACAAGTGGGAACATGGATCAGGACCTGGACACGCCCCGGAGCAAAATTAGGCCTGATAATAAAAAGAAATATAGATTTGATAAAGTGGACCAAATGGAATGGGAAGCCCCTTTTCACGGACAAGCTTCACTTAACTGTTTTACAATGGCCACTATGCGGAGAGTGCAAAAAGATGTCTTACCCCAGGATAAGCCGACAATCCCTCAATCGGACTTAAACAAACTGGAGGAAGAAGATGTAGAGAGGAAATCTCTCATCAAGAATTTTAAGTGGGGAGAAAACCCCAGGAAAAAAAAAATTGGTAGCGGTCGTTTTGTGAATGATAATTCTGGGAGGAAAAATCATCACTATAAAGCTTCGAGTGGAAGAGACCATACCGGTGCATGGACAAATAGGTCCACACAATTAAAGGTCCATATGTAGCTTTGTTAAGAACGTGGACTGATGAAAAGGCAGAGGAAAACATTACATCTTCATACCAATATGTGAATGAGCTGACCACTCGGTTGAAAACTGGCTGGAAACTTGCCAATGAAAATTTGAAACAAGCCAGGAAGAAACATGCTGCCTATTATAACAGGAAGGCGAAAGACAGAAATTTGGCTGTGGGAGAGAAAGTACTGCTTCTTTTGCCTGGGAGTCAGAATAAGTTACAAATTGGATGGCAGGGTCCATATACAGTTTTAGAGAAGGTGTCTAGAACAAATTATAAGATAGATAAGAAGGGGAAAGAAAAAATCTATCATGTGAATCTCCTGAAGAAATATTTGGAAAGAGAACATCAGGAAGAGACACACTTGTTGACCTTGTCCATCGCCATGGAGATGAAAAAGGAACCACTTTCATCATTTGAATATCCATTACACCCCTGTGAGACAGCAGTACAGGTGAAAATCAGTACACATTTAACGAAAACTCAGAAAGAGAGAGTGCAACAGGTTCTAAATAATCATGCAGAGGTGTTAACAGACCGACCAGGGCATACAAACCTATTGGAATATGATATGAAACTAATAGACTCCACACCTGTCTGTATGAAACCATATTCGATTCCGTTTGCTAAGGAGAAAGCTTTGAAGGAAGAGATAGATTATCTATTGAAGGAAGGAATTATTTCGCACAGTGAGTCTTCGTATAGTTCCGGTGTTGTACTCTTAAGGAAGCCCTCTGGAGAACATAGACTCTGTATAGATTACAGGAGACTGAATGCTATTACAGAAGGACAAGTGGATCCATTGCCGGATACAAATCAGCTGTTTGCCAGACTAAATAAAGCTAAATATTTCTCAAAAGTGGATCTGAGTAAAGGATACTATCAGATTCCAGTAAAGCCTGAGGTTAGACCATACCTAGCTTTTAGTACCTCAGAAGGACACTATGAGTTTAATAGATTGCCATTTGGATTGAAGAATGCGCCTAGTGTCTTCTCTAGAATGATGAGAAAATTATTGGATCCTCTGAATAATCCCTGTATAACAAATTTTATGGATGATATCCTTATAGCAACAGAAACATTTGAGGAACACATTGACTCTCTGAACATGCTGTTTGATCGACTTAGGGAGGCAAATTTAACAGCCCGACCAACCAAATGTTGCGTTGGATGTAAAGAATTGGAATTTTTGGGACACACAGTTTATCAGGGAAACATGACCCCTGACCCAAAGAATTTAGAGAAACTACAGAAAGCCCCGAGACCACAAACCAAGAAGGACGTGAGATCCTTTGTCTCATTATGTGGTTTCTACCAGAAGTATATCAAAAACTTTAATTCCATATGTGCACCTTTAACGGAATTGACACGTAAAGGACATCCAGATCGCATTACATGGACACCACAATGTGAAATGACTTACCAAGAATTGAAGGAAAAGCTCACAAGTAAACCCATTTTGAAATTACCTGACTTAAGTCAAGAATTCATAGTAAGGACGGATGCAAGTAATATTGGGTTAGGTGCAACTCTACTACAGAAATCAGATGCATTGGATGGGGAATTAAGCCCAGTGGCATATGCTAGCAGAAAGTTGAATAAAGCTGAAATCAACTACTCAACTAGCGAAAAAGAATGTCTTGCAGTAATATGGGCAATAAAGAAATTCAATATTTATCTATATGGGAAGGCATTTAAGTTGCAAACAGATCACAAACCTTTATCGTTTCTAGCACAGGCTAAGCATGAGAACTCTAGGTTACTCCGATGGTCTTTACTTCTGGCTCCATATAATTTTAGCATTGAGTATATATCTGGAAAAACCAATTTGGGAGCGGATTTTTTAAGCCGCCATCCGTGTGATGAGAATCACCGTAAACCCCAGCAATAATAATAAATTTCTCTATGTGTATATAGAATAAAGGACTGACATATAATGTCTGTTTTTAAGAGGGGAGGTGTCATGAAATATTCTAATCCACATATATAAATTATTAGGTAAATATAAAGCCTAACAAATAAAATTAATAAAGAGAAGAGCAATGGGAAAATAACAGTGCTGTCACAAAGAATGTACTCGAAATCCCCCTTGTTTTCTGCTTCGTCTGCAAATTGTAACGCTTTCACGTTGATATAAAAGCTTACTGTATTATTACCCCCCTTCTTCAATGAAACGTGTGCTGCATTTCTAAGAAAAACATTGAGACGTACTGCGTAATGACCTAAATTAATCCTAACATTAATTATACTGCGTTACCAAAACGAACGAACAGATGGACAAAAGGATAAAGAGAGAGGGGAGGGCTGAAAATCAGGAACGCATGCAACACGCGTCGCGCGATACACAAATGCTGCCATCACGCGTGTAAGTCTACATGCACTAATTTTTTTTCAGACGGACAGTGATAAAATACACTACCCTTTCCCAGAGTTAGGTTTATAAATCATAAAAAACTCTTATTAGAAAAGATAACATTAGATGGGTTTACGGTTGAAAACATAACAGTACCCAGACAGCACATCTTCGAAACAGGAGGTAGAAGAAATTGCATATTTTGAATGCAGCCACGTAGCTCCTTTAAATTTGTATTTTTGGGTTCCTTAGGGCTTGCTGACAAATAATATGTAAAACGTTACGCAAATAGTCCAGGAATTAATAAATTATACCCAAAATAAAATATTGGGGGTGCCTGACAGCATAAAATCATTTCTGCTCATAAGATTTTTTTTTAACGTGTTTGAAAAAAATTTACGTTACAGAAATAGCCTACCATGTAAACTCCAAATTGATTGGAGCGCAACAAATGAAAGCCTAACCACGATTGGTCGGGCTATAAATACTATCTTGGTTGTTAGGGGAAACGGGGAAAGGTAACATTTTTTCAAACACTTGTCGAAACGGGGCTCATTGGTCAGACTCGCTGATATACACACTTGGGAGCGTTAGTTCGAAACCACTTGTTTAAATAAGATTGATAAAGCATCAGTGCGTTGAAGCCAGCTTATATTTGGCTAAATAAAAGCCTGGAAGATAAGCAGATGGGAATTTGTGCCAGTTTGTGCCAGAATTCATTGCTAATCAACGTATCTGTGTTTATTCGTATGAATTGTGGTAAGCTTGAACCATTCAATATCTTTTAATGAAAATTGAATGTGAATTGTTGATTTATGCCTGTATATATATGTGTAGTTCAGTGGCCAACGTGAGGTAAAGCCTGTAATGCTCCAGCCTGAACAGAGGGTGTCGGAGAGAAGTAAAACGGCATGGAATGGCCAAACAGTACACTGACACCTGGATGATTGAATAGAAAGAAATAATGCTGGAATTGCAGAGGCGTAGTAACCATTAAGAAGGGTAATACTGGAATAAAGTATTTCAAATGAAGCTGACAGTTGGCCTAATGCTCTGAACTCAATGTTTGTGCTGTGTTGTGATCAGTGTAACAAGAGAGTTTAAGTTAGTTATGAAGTAGAAGGTACATCCTTCTTGATTTCAGGGACAGTGGTCTTGATGGTACTGAGCAGCACCTGGTCAGAGCTTTGCTGAATCCAGTGTCGGACAGCATACTCCTTGGTCCTTTTAGCTATCAGTGAGGTGTCTCCAGAGCCCAGAGGAGAATTCGAGCAGAGGAGTCCTTTTCCTGCCGCCATCACGCCAGATAAGCTAACTTGGCCAGCTGAGCTCAACATTATGTCCCCTCATCTTGAACTGACTTTGTAAAATTAACATTAAGAGGGGAATTTACTTGTCTTAAAATCAGGAACTGTGAACATCTCCAATACTAGTCCCTAAAGACAAACTATTGAAGTCATGATGACAAATACCAACAGAGCTTGAACAAAACAAAACCAGTATTACCTCATTTTACTACTACACAACTGACACACATAGAACATTTGTAATCATATATGTCACTACAATATTCATATTAAATACATTCTGTACATAACTTGTAATTTAAATTGATTGTGATTCCTGGTTCCCTTGTAGTTGAATCAGGACACATATTCATTCATGCCAGTAATGAATACATATTGTTATTTGAAAAGTTACGAGTGACTTCTTTAAGATATTCTCATAGAGTGTTATATGTATGTGAGTGTCACAGTGTTGTTAAGAGTAGTGGATTAAATTAAATTGTTTATCTGTCTGTTGTTGTGACTTACACTTCATCATACACATACCCTAGACACATAACGTAGTCATCACACTATTCCAGAATAATTCTGACTGAGATATATAGATATGTGGTAGCAAGTAAGGTGATATATAATACACTACTCTTATTAGATATATATATACCTTCACAGCTGATCTCAGTCAGTACACTAAGTCCCCTATAAATATTTATAACATCCCACTTCACCACACCACAATAAATAAGTCCCCCAAGCCAGTATGATGAAAAGTCAGTGCATCTAGATAGGCAAATTTATAATCAGGGATTGACTTTATTTCAGTAACTGTGAAGAACTCTTAGTGAACTGTCACGTAGGGTTTATATTCATTTAATTTCCTACAGCTCTTCCTATTCTTTCACCCAATTTCTCTCTTTAAGTATCTCTGTATTTCATTTTTCCTGTATATTTTTCATCCATTCGTTTTGCGAATATTATTTTCATATAATTCGCAAACTTTACCTGTTTTCCTTTCTCTTAAACTGAGAATCGCGCTAGGACGATATTACGTAGATGTCAGGGTTGCAGGGCGTCAGAAGGCGTGATAAGTCGGTTCGCTGAACACAGGACGTAGCAAATCGTCTACATTCTCACCGAGCGCGCGAGCTTCTTCTCGGCATAAGTCCCGGTGAGGTGTGATACTTTACATCTGCACCGGTCAGTATCCAGACATTTGGCTGGAAAATCCCAAACTGACACGGCGCTCACTTGGGCCATGGTCAGCTGTAGTGTGAAAACTGCCCTGAAATGGAGTCAGGCTGTCTGGGATTTGAAACTGACACGCGTACATCGTGGTCAGTAGGTGACAGTTACGACACGCGTTAAGCGGACGTAAATGTTGGGAGTAGGGGAGATAATTTCGCTTGGCGAAGTAAGTTTGGGCCCTTTGTCTGATTTTAAGATATTGGCCAAGTTTGAAACTTTAATTTCATTCTCGCTCATAGACTCCACAGTAGATAGGTCGCTCGAAAAACAGAATAGCTGTTAGCGAAGATCTCAGTTTGTTTCGGCAATTTGTCGAACTTCTAGACTTCCAGAAATATTTTCAGCAATTTTTATTCTTAAGTTGTGCGACTACCTGTAATTCTGTGGTTGAGGTAATTAATATGATAGATATATAGATTTTGTGAGTGTTAAAGTGTTAAATCGCTTAATGCATTTTAATCTATTTCTTTAGCGCAGAAGAGAAATAAAGTGGTAGGCTATTATATTTTCTAGGGAAGCATTCAGTGGAAAGCAGAATAAAATTAAAATTTCTAGCTTATAACGGCAATTGTAGCTATTTATAAATTTAATTTAACTGCTAATACTCAGTCGAGTGTATTTTTCTAAACTAACGTATAAACTCTAGAATCCAGCCTCATGAATGGTGACGGAATACGCACGTGTTCTTAATTTATGAGGATTGCTGATTTTTAAATATAACTTACGTCACGGGAAGTTTAAATGATAAGCAAAGCTCTCTGCTTGCAAGTTTAAATGTAAGTTTTAACCAGTACAGATTCTGTTTATTATATTATATGTGTTATTTTTCCTCCACACAGTGAAAGTTTTGGGGTGACCCTAACTTTACCAGCACCTAGTAGTAGTTTCCATACTTGTGAAGAAATAGACAGTCCTTATTTTGAACCACGTGGGTTTTCTCAAGTAACACTGATCTGACGGTGCAAGTTAGACAGAAATACTAATATCCCTATAACGGGTTTTCAAAGACTGTAATGATAAATACTGGACCTTGGAGCCAGCACTTAATTTCTTCTAGAAACTCTATATAATTTTGCTGCCTGGTGGCGTGAATATTAACAATCATTTCCCGACTAGATTATATCTTGTGGACAAATCTGTGGTGTGACTAAAGTGAATCCTATACTGAGGGAAGGCATCGACCTGACATTCATCATTTTTTAGAAACCTACGCTATTGACACTGTGCTCTGCTAACTCCCGCGCCTGGAATAATTGTTAGGTGACTTAATCAGACATTTGAACAAATTTGCATACCCAAGTAGTCGTTCCCGGAGACTCCAAGTTAAATACGTCTTTTGGAACTGGGGACTTCTTGGCAGAAGACTGCATTTTTTTGAGTCTGTGTGAAAAATCTAAAATCAATGTGTTCCAAGAGGCAGCAAGCAAAGTCGTGAGTACAAGTGTGAAAAGCCATGGCGGAATGAATGAGTGTACGCTGGTTTGAGTGATATTTTTCACTATTTTATCTTTGACACCCTGTTGCTGTCCTAATTTTTTTTTTCAATCTGCATAATTTGTTGCTAAGGCTAGAGTTCTTGTGTTTTTGTCTTAGGTTAAATCAGATTTTTTTTTCAAACTCTGTGCATATAATTACGAGATAAAACAAAGAAAAACTCTTAGACTCAAACCCTATGTATCTGTGACTCTGGCGCCATCATCTGTTCTCTTAACGGGGCCGGGCTAAACCTAGAGTTAACAATATAACGGGGCTATCATCCTTGCAACATTTCCTTGATTTTTTATGACTATGTGTATATGTATTTTCCTTGATGTACTTTCTTTGATGTTGTGAGCCGATTTTTCCTGATAATAAAATCGCTCTTGAACTTAATAATCGTGTTTGGTCAGCTCGTTCTAGATAATATATATATCATTGTTATAGTTTTCCCACGTCTGTGTGTTTACCTGTCGTCACGTGTATGTGCGTGCCTGTGAGTGATAGAAATATACGTAATATGTATATTGGTGTAGTCTGTCTGACGCTGTAACAACTGTTGTAGAAGATAGGTGAGAGAGAGAGAAGAATTCTTTTCGCTTTCAGAGACAGCCACTATATCAAATCTATCATCTCACGTGTGTGGAAATTCTATTACCTTTCACTAACTCTCACTGAGTCTATCACCTATTCAAACCTATTCAGAAGGGACCAAACCTAGTCTTAATTCTCCTATCGGAAAGCTACGACAAATGAGGGCTCGTTTCCGGTCTTTGAACTTAGAATAGGAAGACGAGTACGACAAATGGGGACTCGTTTCCGGTCTTTGAACTTAGAATAGGAAGACGAGTACGACAAACGTGGACTCGTCTATCTGGATTTTGTACTTTAGATTCTGTATTCTGATAAGAGTAAGAGTGTGATGTCTTGTGACTGTGTATCTTTTAAAAATAATTACCCCCTAGACTAGCGATCTGTTTACGGGCGTGCTGACCACACAAACTAATAAGTTTTTTTTTCCACAGAACTTTTGAATAATATACATTTTGGTTACAGGTTGATTTTGTCGGGATATATGTTAACTGCTGATTGTAATACTAAATGCTGGTAAAGTGGTGAGTGTATAACATTCACTGGGTTACTGAGGCAGAACGGCGTTTGAACTAAGTTAAGGAGTGTGTTTCGGACTTTTTGTCCAGATTAATTCCCTCCCTTACCCGATCTGACTTCAGGGGCGAACTTATAGTGGATTTTTTAAAAATTAAGGGATTATTTTTTCTCTTTAATTTTTTGCAATATTCTTTTGCTTTTTTCCACTGTAGGAACTTCTTTTTGAGAATTAATTTTAACTGCCATTTAGTTGGCGTAGACTTTTTTTGCATTGAGTGCTTTATTGCCGATAATAGCAGCGATAGTTAGATTTTTTTTTTGGAGGATGGGTATCCTCCACTTCAGGGTTAAGGTATCATCCAGGGGGTTTATTTTAAACTCTAATATCATCTTTTGAATTTTTGGAATTTTTTTTCTTCGTAAGTTGGTGTGGTTAGGATACTATCCAGTGTTTAGTATATGGAACCAGGTTATTCTTTTTCCTATTCTCTATCTCCACGTGTCTCAGTCACTGACATAATATGGCCGAGAGGGCAAAGCTTAGACAACTTCTCAGGGACGCAGCGAGAGAGGAGGGACATGAAGGAGAGAAACCGAAAGCTTTTGTCAGAGACGAACTGGAGATATATGAGGCGGAGAGGAAAAGCAGAAGAAGCTAGGAGGAAAGAAGCAGAAGACCGGCTATTACAGCAGAAGAAGATGAGGAGGAAATGGAAATTCGCAGGATGCAGCATGAGGATCAGCAAGAAAAGAGAAGGAGAGAGACAGCATGAGGAAAGAGGGACTAGCATATTGGAAGGAAGAGACAAATGAGAGAGGACAGAACACAACATGAGTTGGCTCTTAAAAAGCTCTAGAAGTTCTTCAAAGTCTTGGGGCGCTGCCTCTACCTCCACCAATGGAGAGTCTTCTCCTCATTCTTCCTTAACTGATCCTTCTAACAGTAAATCTCTTCACCTAAACGGCTATGTCTTTTCCGCTAGAATCTTTCCCTTGTCCAAATGAGAAGATTGACACATGGTTAGAAAAATTTGAGAAAAATTGCAATTGTCTGTACGGGTTAGAGAGGTCGCGTTGGAATATGAAACTTTCCCAGGCCCTAAAAGGTTCTGCTTATGATGTTTATTCTAAGCTGGAAAGTAGCCAACAAGACGACTACGATGTGTTGAAGAAAGCGTTACTGGAGCGCTTTGAAAATGAACGCTCGCAAGTTTTTGCAACTGTTTCGCAACAGCCGGAAAAGAGAATTCTGAAACTTTTCACCCAGTTCTCATCTCGTCTTAAGGGATATCTAACAAAGTGCCTTGAGCTTTCGCAGCTCCCCTCTACCTATGAAGGTCTTGAGGAACTTGTTCTAACTGAACAAATAAAGAACACTTTGTCTGCTGTACCCGGAGATTTCTCGCTGAGCAGGGGGCAGAAAAACTTGAAGACATTTTGGAAAAGTCTGAGCGTTATCACAATGCGCTGGCTGAACTACCGGCCACAAAGCGGAAACCGAGAGAGGAGCATTTTCGAAAACATAACCTAGAGCAATCTTCTCAGGCTTCTAACCAAAACAACCACAGAGAAACTGGACCTCAAAACCCCCCTCCTGAAAAATCCAAGTTCTACAAGAACAAGTACCCCAACCACCCCAAACAGTCTGATCAACCCGACCGCCCTACATGGCAGCGTAGCCAGAAAGGACAAGGTGGCAAAGGGAGAACCCCTGAGCACGGGACATATGATCAGACCGAGCACACCGAGCTGAAACGCATCGGATGCTTATTGACAGTCTCGCAAGGCGGAATTATTGACAGTGATTCCCAACCTGTTGGGGATAGACCCTCAACGCGAGGTAGACATGGCTACTGTGTGAATGTTTCGAAACAATGGTTCGACACAGTTTCGTACCCGAACGATTCGATACTGAGCCTTCTTGCCGTGTCGATACTGTGTCGGTTCGTGTCTGCCTCGCTGTTTTGCAGAGTAGAGATGGCTACTGTGTGTATGAGTCAAACAATGCACCGAGTCCGACACATGGACACAGTTTCAGTTCGTTTCTGCCTCGCTGTTTTGCAAAGAGACACACTGTATCACTTTCCGTGGGCCTTTGTAAAATTTGAATAAACCGTTCGGAACATTAGTATGGAATATCAAACATGTCATATTTTTCAGGGATGTGTTATGATGACTTGATTTTACAAGTGATATTATTTTTGCTGAGAAGTTATAGACACTGGAAATTGTGTCAGTGCTGCAGTTGTCAATGTTTTAGGCGCTATGTTAAAGTTGAAAGTGTCCGTGTGTTCGTATAAATGTAATGGACACTTTATTAGTTCTGCTGATATATGTGTAGGCCTACTCGCTGTGGCTTTGAACCATTGTCTACCAAAAAACTAGCTTACTCTAGTTTTTGATATCATGTGTTATTATTAGGTGTTGTTATTATTATTGTTGTTTTTTTTATTATTTTCCCATATACTGCAGCTATCATCATATCTACGTTTTATTTCATCATAATGAAGACTTGTGTAAAAATATTGAATTGTGGTCACACGAAACGCCATAGATTTTCACACACGACAGTAAAAACTGAGAAAATTGTCTCACACAATTCATGTATACCCGCCCCGGTACTGTCTATAAGAGACTTCTTTCTCCCCTATTATACGGGCAATTGTGTCGACACACTGTTTCGACACACTGTTTCGACACAGTATAATTAATTGAGCCGACTGTCTCGAAACAACGGAGTGTATCGATTCGCCCACCTCTAACGCGAGGTACTGTTACTTTGAACGGTTCTCAAACTTCTTGCTTATTTGACACGGGGCTGTCTTACGATTGCATTGTTGCCAGAAACCTGGTCAAACCCGGTCAAGAGACAGCAGAGACCGTCCAACTTTGTGGAGTTCGTAAGAGTGATGCACCTACAGCGCTTCCCATCGCATTGGTGGAGATACACTCTGACTTTGTCAGAGGTGTGATCAAAGCAGCTGTTATGGATGACCCCATCTACCCAGTCATACTTGGCGGGAGATACGTGTGTATTGGGAAACCGGAAGAGCCGATTGTGGCAGCAGTAACTATAAGAGGGCAAACCAAGAAGGAACGGGAGCCTGCGCCAAATTTGTTACCTATGGAACTTAAAGAAGCGCAATACAAGGACCCTACCTTGGCACCCTGCTTTAGGAAACTGCCCATGGCGAAGGAACCAAAACAGCACGGGGACATTTTTTCTGAGGATGGCGTACTTTATCGGAGAACGGGCAAGCCTGACCAAGGTTACAACCAGCTCCTAGTACCGAAACAGTACAGAAGCCAAATCCTAGAAATGGGGCACTCTCTTCCCTTTAGCGGACATATGGGACAGAACGCCACAAACCAACGTATAACCACTCATTATTGGTGGCCAGGAGTGAATACTGATATTATCAGATATGTCAAATCCTGTGCCCAGTGCCAACGTGTACCACCCAAGCAACGGACCCCCCCAGTCCACATGGGTGAAATGCCAATAATGGGAACACCATTCGAACGGGTTGTGATCGACATTTTAGGGCCTTTCGAAAGGACTAAAAGAAGGAACAGGTTTATCCTGACCTTAGTCGATACATGCACTTTATGGGCAGAAGCTATCCCGCTAACATGCGCAGATGCCAAGCATGTCGCAGAAGCCCTCGTGCAGATTTTCACTCGGTTGGGATTCCCGCAGCAAGTGTTGACGGATAATGGATCTCCATACCGAAACCTGTTGATGGATGAGATCGTTAAGATTTTGAGGACCCAGCACATCCACACTAAGCCATATACTCCGGCCGGAAATGGGCTCGTGGAACGTGCTAATGGAAACCTCACCATGATGCTAAGTAAGCTGGCACAAGTGAAACCTGAAGATTGGGATCTCTGTATTCCTGCAGCATTATTTGGCTACAGAGAATCTCCTCATACTTCCACAGGATTTCCGCCAGCTACACTCTTATTTGGCAGACCCATTAAGGGCCCGCTTGAAGCCTTACTTCAGTCTCTGACAGACGAGAAGGCGGATGAGACAGTCGTCTCAGCAAGTAAATATGTGTCGGTTTTAAAGGAAAGGTTGAAACTAGGGTGGGACCTAGCAACGACTAACTTTAAGCGAGCTCGCACAAAGCACGCTAACCGATACAGGAAAGTCGCGGAAGAGAGAGAACTGGAAGCAGGAGAGAAAGTTTTGGTGTTACTCCCTACCGAGAACAACCAACTGAAGATCGGATGGCAAGGGCCGTTTACCGTCCTGAAAAAGATTTCTAAGGCTAACTACCAGATCTCTATTGAAGGAAAGGAGAAGGTTTTCCATTTAAATCTCTTAAAGAGATACTTGGAAAAACCAGTGCCAACCTCCGACCATCTCCTGACGATCGCCAAAACTGACGAAGATGACGATAGTGGCAGGGATATTCCACCGCTATCACAGGAAATCTTTCAAAAATGTCAGAAGCGGCGACGCTCTTTCAAGCGCGCATATGAGACATTCCAGGGGAAGGAAACTTTGAGGAGTGGACTTGAGTAGGAATTGGACAGAGATGGAGGGGGAAGATGAGAGGGAAGAGGACAGACACCCCGAAGCTACGGTTATAGGAAATTAAACTCCATAACGTAGACATGGAGTGCTTCCATATCTTAAAGGGGGGAGGCTCTGTCACGTAGGGTTTATATTCATTTAATTTCCTACATCTTCTTCCTATTCTTTCACCCAAATTCTCTCTTTTATTATCTCTGTATTTCATTTTTTTCCTGTATATTTTTCATCCATTCGTTTTGCGAATATTATTTTCATATAATTCGCAAACTTTACCTGTTTTCCTTTCTCTTAAACTGAGAATCGCGCTAGGACGATATTACGTAGATGTCAGGGCTGCAGGGCGTCAGAAGGCGTGATAAGTCGGTTCGCTGAACACAGGACGTAGCAAATCGTCTACATTCTCACCGAGCGCGCGAGCTTCTTCTCGGCATTAGTCCCGGTGAGGTGTGATACTTTACATCTGCACCGGTCAGTATCCAGACATTTGGCTGGAAAATCCCAAACTGACACGGCGCTCACTTGGGCCATGGTCAGCTGTAGTGTGAAAACTGCCCTGAAATGGAGTCAGGCTGTCTGGGATTTGAAACTGACACGCGTACATCGTGGTCAGTAGGTGACAGTTACGACACGCGTTAAGCGGACGTAAATGTTGGGAGTAGGGGAGATAATTTCGCTTGGCGAAGTAAGTTTGGGCCCTTTGTCTGATTTTAAGATATTGGCCAAGTTTGAAACTTTAATTTCATTCTCGCTCATAGACTCCACAGTAGATAGGTCGCTCGAAAAACAGAATAGCTGTTAGCGAAGATCTCAGTTTGTTTCGGCAATTTGTCGAACTTCTAGACTTCCAGAAATATTTTCAGCATTTTATTCTTAAGTTGTGCGACTACCTGTAATTCTGTGGTTGAGGTAATTAATATGATAGATATATAGATTTTGTGAGTGTTAAAGTGTTAAATCGCTTAATTCATTTTAATCTATTTCTTTAGCGCAGAAGAGAAATAAAGTGGTAGGCTATTATATTTTCTAGGGAAGCATTCAGTGGAAAGCAGAAAAAAAATTTAATTTCTAGCTTATAACGGCAATTGTAGCTATTTATAAATTTAATTTAACTGCTAATACTCAGTCGAGTGTATTTTTCTAAACTAACGTATAAAACTCTAGAATCCAGCCTCATGAATGGTGACGGAATACGCACGTGTTCTTAATTTATGAGGATTGCTGATTTTTAAATATAACTTACGTCACGGGAAGTTTAAATGATAAGCAAAGCTCTCTGCTTGCAAGTTTAAATGTAAGTTTTAACCAGTACAGATTCTGTTTATTATATTATATGTGTTATTTTTCCTCCACACAGTGAAAGTTTTGGGGTGACCCTAACTTTACCAGCACCTAGTAGTAGTTTCCATACTTGTGAAGAAATAGACAGTCCTTATTTTGAACCACGTGGGTTTTCTCAAGTAACACTGATCTGACGGTGCAAGTTAGACAGAAATACTAATATCCCTATAACGGGTTTTCAAAGACTGTAATGATAAATACTGGACCTTGGAGCCAGCACTTAATTTCTTCTAGAAACTCTATATAATTTGCTGCCTTGTGGCGTGAATATTAACAATCATTTCCCGACTAGATTATATCTTGTGGACAAATCTGTGGTGTGACTAAAGTGAATCCTATACTGAGGGAAGGCACCGACCTGACATTCATCATTTTTTAGAAACCTAAGCTATTGACACTGTGCTCTGCTAACTCCCGCGCCTGGAATAATTGTTAGGTGACTTGATCAGACATTTGAACAAATTTGCATACCCAAGTAGTCGTTCCCGGAGACTCCAAGTTAAATACGTCTTTTGGAACTGGGGACTTCTTGGCAGAAGACTGCATCTTTTTTTGAGTCTGTGTGAAAATCTAAAATCAATGTGTTCCAAGAGGCAGCAAGCAAAGTCGTGAGTACAAGTGTGAAAAGCCATGGCGGAATGAATGAGTGTACGCTGGTTTGAGTGATATTTTTCACTATTTTATCTTTGACACCCTGTTGCTGTCCTAATTTTTTTTTTCAATCTGCATAATTTGTTGCTAAGGCTAGAGTTCTTGTGTTTTTTGTCTTAGGTTAAATCAGATTTTTTCAAACTCTGTGCATATAATTACGAGATAAAACAAAGAAAAACTCTTAGACTCAAACCCTATGTATCTGTGACTCTGGCGCCATCATCTGTTCTCTTAACGGGGCCGGGCTAAACCTAGAGTTAACACTATAACGGGGCTATCATCCTTGCAACATTTCCTTGATTTTTTTATGACTATGTGTATATGTATTTTCCTTGATGTACTTTCTTTGAGGTTGTGAGCCGATTTTTCCTGATAATAAAATCGCTCTTGAACTTAATAATCGTGTTTGGTCAGCTCGTTCTAGATAATATATATATCATTGTTATAGTTTTCCCACGTCTGTGTGTTTACCTGTCGTCACGTGTATGTGCGTGCCTGTGAGTGATAGAAATATACGTAATATGTATATTGGTGTAGTCTGTCTGACGCTGTAACAACTGTTGTAGAAGATAGGTGAGAGAGAGAGAAGAATTCTTTTCGCTTTCAGAGACAGCCACTATATCAAATCTATCATCTCACGTGTGTGGAAATTCTATTACCTTTCACTAACTCTCACTGAGTCTATCACCTATTCAAACCTATTCAGAAGGGACCAAACCTAGTCTTAATTCTCCTATCGGAAAGCTACGACATGAACAACAAGATTGAGATCAGCCAGGAAAGAAGAACTGTCCTTATAAATTTACAGACTGTAATTGGTTGTGAATATTTAACAAGTGATTTTATTAATTTTATTTCCTAATCAATTTTGAGTTCAGTGAACAATTTCGCAAATAAAAGAAAAACTTGTACAAAATAAATTGTAAATTTTACCAACAGACTTACTTGGATTATTTAAGTTAAGTTACAGATCTTGTTGGTTAATAGTTTAGTTTAATACCCCTAGCAGAGCCTAACATTGTAAACAGAGGAAGATCTTGAGAGGAGCATTTAGGATCCTAGGATAATCCATTATCATCATACCTAGGAAGTTATACAACTTGATCTTACCTTTGATGTCAGTACACCCTTACTCTTTTCAGAGAAGGGGGTATTTCTTATAAAACCAGAGTATTATCTGGCACTAAACTGGTATCACCTGATACAACTTTGTGTCCAGGATATCTTTCATTTAAAACAATACTTCCCTCTCGTGACATATATACATCTAGACATATTTTTACATATATAGAGCTAATTCTTAGAAAAGAATTTCGCTGGATTTACACTAGCTGGGGGCTTGAACGGCTAAAACCATTGCTTAATTCTTCAAAAAAGACGACGGATCAGATATAAGTTAACAATTGCTCTGCCCTGTGCAGCATTGTTCTTGATTTCTAAAAATATCTTGTGAATACTAACTTGAGATAGAAGCGTCATTGCCCTTCTATCTACAACTCTGCCAAGAGTAATCTTGTGCGAAGGTAGACACCTTTGACGACCCATTTTAGATACTCTTGAGTTTTGGCCACAGTTGGACCACTACTGCAGAGCTAGGAGAGGCAATCCGTGACAATCGTAGTCCGTCATTTATATCAGAGCGCAACTGCCATTTAAAGATAAGGGAACTCAAGTGTACAGACTAATGTCTATCAGATAGCATGAAGATGCGTTGAAAAGGAATCGGCCTGAAAAGACTGATAGAGCTAGCGTTGATAAATAATTATGCCTGAAAAGTACTACTTGTATCTATCCGCTTACAAGATGAAGCCCTGATAAGGGTTAATCCTGAAAAAAGATTGCTGGATATTCCGTCCACAGCCCGAATTGTGGAAGAAAAATATAAATTCTATGAGAGTATGACAATTAAGCGCAGCAAATACGTGGAAATTAAATTCAAAAATAAAATAAGGGAACTGTGAGCAGCTTTTGGTATACTGTTATTATAGCATGGCAAGAGAAGATAATCTGAGACATTTTTTTTATTTTAGGCCGAGAGCGAAGCCATTATATTTAGACAAATACAATTCGGGGAGAGGAATCACACTATGAGAATTAAGAGAACGCAGCGCCTAAAGACTGTATTTCTGAGACATAAATTACTGTGCTGAGTGCGGGCTTTCTGTATGGGATACGGAGAAAACTATGTGTTCAGATTTCTCCGTTTGCAGAAAACACTTTCTGTATGGTTTTTCTGGAGACAGCTTTTTAAGAAAACAACGAAGTTGGCATATTTCGGAGGGTGGGGTAATACGTTCGGAGGTAGAAAACAGTATTTCAGTATTTCGGAGGTAGACGGTATTTCGGAGGTAGAAAACAACGTAGTTGGACAGTATTTCGGAGGTAGAAAACAACGTAGTTGAACAGTATTTCGGAGGTAGAAAACAACGTAGTAGAACAGTATTTCGGAGGTAGAAAACAACGTAGTTCGACAGTATCTTGGTGAGAGAGAACAACTTTGTTTCAAGAGAGTATTTCGTAGGAAGAAAACATGTTCTGAAATACATTTCGTTGCCTTTTCGTTCATTTAGCGAGGAGCGCTTTATATCATTTTAAATTTTGACCCAAATTAACAACAACTAAAATTTTTAAAAGGCAGAAAGTACGATCTTATCTGGTTAAAAAAAAAAAATAATTCCGGAGTGAGAAAAGAGACGAAAATATCGAGGGGAATAAAAAGGCAATATTAATGCCTACACGACAAAATAATAGATCCACAGAGATAAAATACTGATTATAGTCTCAAAAAGAAAGAAAAATATCAAAAGAGCTTAATAAAGTAGAACGTTGGTACTTGGAGAATAGAAAATATTGAGAATAAAGCAGACTCTATGGTATATATGAAACGTTTTGCCGTGCAAAAGAGCTAGTATGTATATATACGTTGCAGCTCTCTGTCCGTGTGTAGCCTGACCGCGTGCCTGTTTGTCCGTCTAATTATGTACCTTCAGTAGACAAACATAACCATCCACTTTAAAACCTCTCTTTTGTTTTATTTCCTTCAACTTTTTTCTGTCCATCAGATCCACCCACGGGCAGTCAACACTCGAACATTTGCGTGCGTGACAAAGCGTGAAAGGAGATCATTTTATCCGTGTCTAAATTAATGGATCGAACATTTTTCCTCGGACGTACTTGACAGATTAAATACTTTACTGTGAAAGATTTCGGTGGCTAGTCATGAAGGTAAATTTCGGTGGCTAGTCATAAAGTTAGATTTCGGTGGTTATCATAAAGGTAGATTTCGGTGGCTAGTCATAAAGGTAGATTTCGGTGGCTAGTCATAAAGGTAGATTTCGGTGGCTAGTCATAAAGGTAGATATCGGTGGCTAGTCATAAAGGTAGATTTCGGTGGCTAGTCATAAAGGTAGCCCCATATCAGATACTGCCTTAGCGGAGTGAAGTGTTAGAGCTTTCACAACACTAAATCCAGCTTCGAGATGTGGAAGGGACCAGTTCCGTTCCTGTTTGTTTTCCCTAAGTCAAGAGCATTATCAGGTACGCATTTACAGCTGGGTAGACTAGAGCGTGACCTCCGCCGTGTTTCGAACCCGATAGCTTTGCCGCGAAAGGCCCTGAGACCCAATCTGCCGATCGGAAGCTCGGCTAGTCATGAGAAACTTAAATATCATTGCTACCAGACGTCGTATTAATGAAAGATTAATTCCGGGAAAAAGTTAAAGAGAAGGTTGGTGTAATAAAAACCAGAAATAGAATCATCATAACCCCATTAAGTCCCCCTAGCAGCACTGGCCTTAAACAAACGTATGCTAAGTACTTCTGACCTGTGACATCATCTCAAGGTATTTCCATGTCTGCCTCATCTCTATCATTTCTGTCTTCAGTTCTCTTTTCTGTGTGTTCTTCTGTCTGCCACTACCCCTCTTACCATGTGGATTCCCAGAACAAGGACTGCCTTGTAATGCTATCAGTATGTTTTCTCAATGTGTGTCCTTTTCAGTACCAGCGTCTTTTCATGTCTTATTCCACTGTCCGATTGAGCGCTGGTTTTTCGCGGCAAAGGTGCCCGATTCGATTCGTGGTATCGATACGCTTTAGTCTACCCAGTTGTAAATGGGTACCTGAATTTTGCACTTGCGTTAGGGAAGGAAAAGGCAGCGATGAAGGGAACTGTTCACCTTACCTCTCCATGCTGGATCTAGTATAGTGAAGCCTCTAACACTTCACTCCCCTACAGCAGTATCTGCTATGGAACTGCCTTTACCTATTGTAGTGGTTTTTGATGTTATTGTATGGTTGTTATGTTACCTAGTGTACTGGATGAGGTCAGCTGTGAAGGCTCCTGAGATAAAAGTTTATGTGAATTTCAGAAGGCCTTTCTGCTACCTCTTACGACCTCAAACAGACCTATTCTACTATAATGAATGTTAGCTACGTTAAAAGTCTAGGGTACTGAAATGTAATGTGTAGGTAATAAATACACAGACACACACATGTAATTAATAAGTCTAATAATAATAATAATCTCTATGATACACTGAACTAACACTGGCTGTTATAGTTTAAGTTGAAATTTTTTTTTTTAAATTTATTAGTCCTGAACCAATTGTTTCTTTTGGTCAGAACTTATGAAATAATATGTATTTATCAATAAAATGCAAATATATATTGCATAATCAAATGAAATTTTTGTACATAGGTCTATTATTACAATGGTTAATATTAATAATATCTACAATGTCTTGGGAAAAACTAGCACTGGATGTTTAGTTGGGGTGGCGTCATCATGCCCAATCTATGGTTACAAAGTTCAGTTTCCTGGACATATGGACTGGTGGTAATCTTTAATCTCAAGATTTATTTCTTTATTTGATGGTGGAAATAGTTTATGAATCTCCAGCAGGCCAGGTTTGCACTTTACTGGCCTGTAACGATGTAGTACAGAATTCTTGTGGCCCACTCCTCTCAGTAGCTGGAGTAAAATGTTAGGCTGCACAGACACCCGCTTTTGTACTTCTACAAAAGCAATCTGGCACAATCGTAGTGCCAGATCAGAAACTCTGAAACAAAATTTGTGCCATGTGTCAGTAATCTATTTACTGCGCCACTCTTACACACAACACCACAAAACAACAGTACACAGACTGGGTCAGATCTCTCTGACCAACGTAACACATCTCACCCAGTTGTTATCAGTTAGTACCAGTTTCCCAAGACTGCATTGCATCCGAAATATGTTCAATAGTTTCCTCTTCTATTCAATAAGGTGGGTAATATGTTCCCACTGATGTCAATAATAGATCCGCCTTCCATAGTCTTAGATAGGTTTTCATATATTATTAGTTTGTCTCTAGGCCCTGGACTGCTGCTGGGGACCTAGAGCAGGCACTTACTTGTCGTAATCATTTTTCATGATATGGCAGTATCAATCACTCAAAATATTAAAATAAACAAGATAAATGCTTTTTCCCTTACCACAATTCAGAATTGAGAACACAGATACTTAGTACTAGCAAAACTCAGCTGAGCTGCTGGCTAGATTAGGGCGTCCCACTGATTTTTATTTAATAATTCCGGGAAATCACCTCTAGCAGTCAAGAACTGTGTTACTGGACAGTCTTCTATCAAATGGCACAAGTGTGCGTCTCTTTCTCAATAATATGAATGCTTTTGTCCAATCAACGAACTTCCCCTCTAACTTTTTTCAAATATTCAAACCAAAAGTCAAATTTCAGTCAAATCTCAGTCAAGTGTGTATTATTTTCTGTTGGTCCGTCTGTCTCTACTTGGCTTTTCACAAAAATACACTTGTTTTTTTAGCTTCTATCCTCCGACTTTGCCCCCTAGTTCATCTGCAGTTTGATTTTTGCATTTTAGTCTCAAGGACGTCAAAAATGTAACTTTAGTGAAAGTATGCACAAAAAACTGTTCGCTAGTCTGATTGGAACAATACGGTCTTTCGTCAATATCTTCCGTGTTATCTGTCCGTCTGTATAATTAAAAGTATATTATTTGTCAGCTTAAGATGGGCTATCAAACTAGCTAGGTTTTATTTTCATAACTTTATTATTAAAGAAAAACCTACTTTTCTCAAGGTTATTTTTTTTGAAATTTGTTTTGAACCTTCGGGTATGGCATTTGCCGCTATATTCAAACAAAACAACTAATTACGGTAAAACGTCTAAGATACGTCTGTTTCGAATAAGAGCTAAGGTCTTTTTTCCACCAATTCCTTACATTGTGTCAACTAGTGGCGTGATTTTTTTCTTTAAACTACAAATTGCGTCTTTTTGCTTTTTTTTTATAGATTCAAACACGTGTTCAGTCATATTTTTTTCCTTTTATCTCCGTTTCCCCTCCCGTCTAAAAGGGTAAACCGTTTCGTCTGCATGTCTAACTACATGTAGTTAGTTTCAATGGCGGTAGAAAGCGCTGGCGTAGGCGAGAATTTATCCTCGTATCTTACGTATAATTTTATCCCTACATGTTATCTTACCCGTTATCTTTATAATTGGAGGTATTTTAACGTTGTATCACTGTATTTTTCACCACACCTATTCCACTGGCACTTGTCTGGTTCTTGTCATCAGTTCCACATGCAGGGGAGAAAAGTACACAATAGAACAGATGGAGTGCACAGATGACAGACCAAATTATAGACTGCACTACTTTCTGAGTGAAGGCAGAAATGAAATGAAATAATTATGGCATGGAAAAACACCCAGATGACGTCATATGATAAGAGGACGTAGCGTGAGTTTTTTGAAGGCCTATGCTCCGTTGGCAACTAAAGGGCAATTATGAATGAATGAAGGAGTTTCTGCAGTAAGATGATGCGGAACCGAAGGACAAAGAGACTAATTAATACAGTACCTCGTTAATTTTAAACGTAAACATGTTACTCCTGACCTATTTAGCCCAGCTTCCTTTTTTTTCTCTTCTTATGAAGCATGTAACAAAGCCCTGCATCAGCGCCTATGCAAAAAGTCTGCTGCAAGACATTGATATGCAATGATGGTTTGTGTAGCGATTTGTTTCACTTGGTGGTGCTGCCAGCATAATCCTCACCTCAATCGCCTCTTACGGAACAGTGTTTAGATTCTTCCGCTGTCTCATCGTTGGAAGGAAACGGAACGGAAGGAACTGGATACAAGAGAAATAGCGCTATTCTCAGGGCATGACCCAGAAATCGCACACCATAATTCTTTACCCTCATTTCTTAAAAGGTTACTTGCCAGTTTTCTAATAAATTCCTTTTTTTTATTCCTCCCCCATCCCCCCCTACTCGTCTTTCTTCTTTTTCTTCCTCTCAAACCTAGTTCTATTTTGTCTTAAAATTAAAAATAATAGAAAGCGCTCCTCACTAAGTGAACGAAAAAACAACGAAATGTTATTGCGAAAACATGCATTGGGTCACCGGGTCAATTTTGAATGACTAAAAGATCTCCACATCTCCATGAGAATTCGATTACTTAGCCTGCGTGTTAAATTTTATCCGCGGAAAGAAAATAGTGTAAAGGATGAATTTTTATCTGAACTCTGAATGAATAGTGTGTGTGATGTTAAAATTGAGAGAAATAGAGAGGGAAGGATTAATATAACGACAAAACGTGGGAAAGAAGGTCTAAAAATTAAAATTAAAATAAAGTCAGGGTCAAAGACTGCTTAAGTTTGATTGGCTCCCGGTATGAGTCATGTCGTAAAGATCAGTTAAAACTGGACGACATAATTAATAATACACAGACGCCAGAGGAATCAATGAGAACGAACATTGACAGAAAGATTTTTTCCTGTCAAATTAAAACAAAACAAAAAATGTTAGTCGCATAGCAGATACTGTGCTTGAGAATTCTCTTTTTTTTTTTTAAAATAAAATTGTACTTTTTTGACGAAGCGCGCCCTGTTCAACCTAGATGAAGGGTCCATCGATTATATTAGGGTGCATGTCCAAATATAAAAGACCGTGAGGTCTGGTCATTCTAGAGAATTCTCTTTATGGGGTAGGAATGACTAGTTCCCTTCTTTGCTGCTGTTTCCTTCTCCAACACAGTAGCTAAGTCAGATTTCCATTTACAGCTGGACAGACTGGTGCGTGATGCTACCAGGTTTCATATCAAGTAACTTTACCTCGAGAAGCAAGCGTTCTATCCATTCAGCTGGATACTGACAAAGAAACGCTACTGATAAACACATACAGCTCACTGCAGGATGAATAGTCACATTAGCATGGATACCAGCACATGTTGGCAAATGAACTCGCTAACAGGGAAGCCAAGCGGTGAAGAACTAGCATTAACAAAATTGAAGCAGGGTTAGAGAGATTTGAAATCAAAAGTCTAATAGCAAAGACGATAGCTGAATAATGAAGATAAGCATAGGACCAAAGCACAAAAGGAAGATATCTACATAATTTACTCAAAAAAAGGAAACATGACAAAATATAACATGAACAATGCATGGAGGCATATCTGGAGTCATCTGTATATGACTACCAGCTATGCACAATGCTACAATATACATGTGGAAGTAAACCTCTGTGTGTGCGGCTAATTACACCGTCATTGACTCTTGAAATCATCCACACACTTCCAGGGATTCCCCGTGTGAAATTTGTTGAGAACCCAAAATTGTACACTAAGGTTGGAGAAGTCACTTGAGCCCCAGATGTGATTCTTTGGCTTTGACCTGGTTGACTGCATACAGAACTCCGCCAAGGCCGGTCCCAAGCCCGACTGACAAAGGAGGAGGGCGGCCTGCATGGAGGCTGTAAGGAGGCAGCGCTTCCACCATGCAAAGGCACAATAGGCCAATCACCTGTTTGCTGTAAATCACGATTACGGGCAATATAAGAGAGAAAACTGGACTGATTCTAAAGGCGACGAACTAGAACGGACTACGGACTACGACTTATGGAACTTGGAACACAAGAAGTATAAATGGGAAAGAAGAGGAGCTGGTGGTAGAGATGAGGAAAGCAAAACTAGAAATTCTGGCTGTAACGGAAACGAAGAAAAAGAGACAAGGAGTCATGGATCTCGATGGCGACACGCTGCTCTACAGTGGTGTACCCACATCTGAAAGAGCTAAAGTGGGTGTGGGTTGCATTGTGGCGAAAAACCAAAAGATAAAATCAAGGGATGGAACTTTGTCTCGGAGCGCATTATGGTTGTAAAACTAAAAGAAGGAGGAACCATAGTCAACCTGGTCATAGTGTACGAGCCAAATGAGAGAGCAGAGGTCAAAGAGGAATTCCTCGAGCTGCTTCAAATGACAGTGGATGACTGCCTGGATGAAATTATCATGCTCGAAGATTTCAATGCCAGAGTTGGAAATGATCATGCTAGATGGGGTGGAGTTATTGGAAGACATGGAGAAGATACTCTTAATGACAATGAAAAGCGACTCCTTAGATTATACAGTGAACAGAATCTGATCATTACAAACACAAAGGTCCCCCATAAGCTCATACATGCATACACTGGATGTGAACCACCAAAGAATGAGAAGTCAGTGATCGACCATGCCATAGTTAGGAGGAGCTCATTCAAGTATGTGTTGCTATAGTCTGGAGGGGGCCAGAGATTGAAAGTGATCACTACCTGCTGACCATCAAACTGAAAGAGTTGCTCAGCCTAGGAACTGCCTAACATCACGCAAGAAACTAAGTAAAGGAACAGTGGAAATGAGCATTTAGACCTACAAGCTGAGAGAGCCATAAATTAAGTCCAGATATCAGTGGCTTATTGCTGCAGCGGTGAGCAACACAGAAGAACAACCTGATGACTTGGAAACCCTACTTACTTACTTACTTAGTCGTTCCCCTTATACTGTGAGGTGTAGAGGTACTTGGAAACTCTCTGGCTTAAATTCAAGGACACCATAAAGACAGCTGCCGCAGAAGCATGTGGTGAAGTCCGACTTGGGAACAAGGGAAAGAGGACAACTTGGTGGACAGAGGAAGTTAAAGAAAAAATAAGAGAGAAGAAAATTGCATAGAAACAATACTTAGGAGCTAAAAACACAGCAGGAAAAACAGAGAAATATAGAGAACATGTGATACTCAGAACAGAAGCAAAGAACAAGGTGCTAGCAGCAAAACAGAAGTCCTGGGAAGAATTTGGAGAAAAGCTAGAAAAAGATGCGCAAGAAATCCAGAAATTGTTCTATAAGACCCTAAAGAACATGAGGGAGGTAAAAC
This sequence comes from Oreohelix idahoensis, assembly GCA_024509875.1. NCBI lineage: Eukaryota > Metazoa > Mollusca > Gastropoda > Stylommatophora > Oreohelicidae > Oreohelix > Oreohelix idahoensis. The sequence continues at coordinate 171,401 of JAMPIV010007946.1, forward strand.
AGCACCCTCTTAAATTTAAAAAGGACAAGCAAGGCAAACTGCTTACTGCCCCGAAGGAAATAATGGAAAGATGGAAAGAATATTTCTCAGAACTCCTTGATGGTGAGCAAGGTCAAGCATCAGAAATGATAACCACTATCACAGAAGAGAACACCAATAATGGTGAAGATGACATAAAGATGGAAGAACTGAAGGCAGCACTGGAGAAAATCAAGATGGGCAAAGCAGCAGGGCATGATGGTATAACACCAGAAATGGTTAAGTACATGGGAGCAGCAGGCGACCTATTACTCTTAAAAATACTACAGGCTGCGTGGTGCAACAAGACCATACCAAAGGATTGGGAGATTGCCATCATAACACCGATTTTCAAAAAGGGTGACAATCAACAATGTGGGAACCATAGAGGCATATCCCTTCTCAGTGTCCATGGTAAAATCTACTCTAGAATCCTAGAGCAGAGACTTAGACGCCTACCTGAGCTACAATTGGATGAGGTCCAGTGTGGATTCCGAGCAAACCGAAGTACTCAAGATCTAATCTTCACACTCAGACAGCTGAGTGAAAAGGCTCTTGAGTATAAGAGTGAGATCCATCTCTGTTTCATAGATCTGGAAAAGGCGTTTGACAGGTTCCCCTGGGGCAAACTTTGGGACTGTTTGGCAAGGAAGAACATTCCAGTACCTCTGATTCATGCTATACAGAGCTTCTACAAGTCTTGCAGAAATTATGTGAGGACAGCAAACCATAAGTCAGAAGAGTTCAGGACCACCACTGGTGTAAGACAAGGTGATATCCTGTCACCTTATCTTTTCATACTCCTCATGGACGATGTCATCAAGGCATGTAAGGAGAGAACAAGAAAGTATTCAGTGGGGTACTGGAAGATGAGACAGGTATGTACTTCAGAGCTGGCATTTGCTGATGATGTTGCCCTGATTGCTAAATGGGTAACTAAGAGCCAGGTATCCAGACCTCCAGGACGACCCAGAGTCCGTTGGGAGGACAACATTAGACAATCTTTGAAGGACCGAGGACTAGAATGGAACCAGGCCAGGAGGAAGACAACCGATAGGATAGTCTGGCGCTCTCTTTTCCAAACCTCTACACCTCACGGTAGAAGGGGAACGACCAAGTAAGTAAGACTGCATGCAGGAAGATCTCACTATGGACCCAGTGATAGGCAGGGTTAGCGGAGAAGGGGCTCTGTGCAGGACGTGACAATTCCTTGGGAGAGCCCAGAACCAGAGCACAGTATTTTAGCTCTGCATAGTTGGAGAGCCCCCTTGATTGGCGGGGAATGCACAGCACGCCTCGCACTTCTTACTCCTAGCTGGGGACCAGATGTGACGATCTTTAAAATGCAAGTCAAGCGGGAGAAACTGGAGCTCATGACTTCAACTCAGCACATTTCGGAAAAGCAGAAAAGCCACAGGAAAAACCAAGATCTACATTGTAGATAATACCAAGGAGTCTTCAACTTGTTATTGGCTGCAAAAGAGCGACAAGCTCAGCAGCTCTAGCTAAACAACAACAACAACAACAACAACAATAACATGAATTGAAAATATCATTTAATTTAAAAAAAACTACTCAAACTAGAAACCGCTTTCTTTAGAACAGAGAAACCCACATTTAGAGAATGTAAAAAAAACAAACAAAAAAAAACATGTAATATGATTAAACACTTTCTGTTGCAATGCAAAAAGTATGACAAACACAGACAAACCATAATAAAGTTATTGCAAAAAATTGCAAAATAGAAATGAATGTAAAAAAGTCTGATTGCCATCAAATCCCCACAAGTATTAAAGACATTGTTATCACAAACACAAAAGCCACAATTTAACAGACGACAGGATTACACGATATAAAATCGTCAAGCAGACTTCTAATTTTCATACATTGTCTGCAATAACACCAACAATAACAGTTACAAAGTACAATCATCGAGAAATAATACAGAACAGTACGAAAAGCATGGGTAATCAAGAAATATCATCATCATTATCATCAACATAATTGCCCATTTCTCTCCTTACGGAGCATAAAGCCACCATTGCAGCTTGTTCCCTTGTAAAGAATCAGTCACCAAGCTTTCACAAGCTCTTGCAGCGGTGGTTTCAGTAGCAATCACTTTTACATGATGAGGTTGCCACACCCCCATGCCCAACCTCATATTAGTCGCCACCTACGACATGCATCAGGTGTCAGTAGTCCTATTCTTTCTCTGTCTCTTTATTGACACCCCCCCCCCCCCCCCCCCCCCCCCCCCCCCCCAGGGAACTACACAGAGCAATCAGAAAATATATTACACTGTAAAAGAAGGCGTCCCGATATAACCAAAGCTTCCATGCATGTAGGTAATGGTTGGTTGAAAGAAGTGCGCTACTTCGCAAAGTAGCGACCACGTCAAGAAAACACAAAGGAATTAAATTACAGCACGTCGCTTTGGATAGAGGTCAAGCACAGTCCCAGTTTTGAAATGTTTGCATAAAAAAACTACTTAAGGGAAGCCAATGAACAAATCACAAGAAACGGGAAGAAAATGCGCACAAACTTGGATGGGTGCGGGAAAGGATTTCCAACACTGTGGAATAAAAGTTGTTTACACAAAAAAATCGCAACAACAAAACAGAACAAGGTGCGTTACTTTTGTCGTGATCTTCGAATGTATTTTGAGAAAAAGACAGCAGTGAAATGTATGAGCTGTGTGCGGTCATGTTTCTTTATGTACTTGTTTACTTTTTTTTGAATTGTCAGGCACATCTCGTCGCCTTAATACTGCTTTATCCTATCTCCACTTCAACTAGTTTTGAGAAAAAAAAAGCGTTCAATTATTTGGGGGTTCTAGTCGAAAAGAAGGATATATATGAAATTTTGCCTGATTATCCAAACTGATGATTAAACGATATGATGCCGATTTATGATCACGTGTCAATTTTGGCCAAAAGTTGAAATGTAATAAAGCATTACTAAGGCGACGATCTCTTCCTGTTTGGCGCTGGACTTTCATTTTCTTTCTTAATTTCGAAATCCTAACTGCTCTTTGATACCGACTACCCGATTGCTCTTTTCCCAAAAGAGATTTAAGTTACAATTACTGGAGAAGTGATCATCAAATGGAATAAAGGAACTCGGATATATTCTGACACATCGATAAGCACGAATCTACTTCAAAAGTGCGCAACATTTGAGGAACAGAGAAAGCGCACATGGTCATCACCAGTACCATTCCTGGAAGAAAAAAAATTTACGGAGATACCAACAACCTCCAGCTGCCCACTGCTTTCTTTGAACATACTCAATTTTATATCTGAAAGTGAACGAAGAAGAAGAAGCAGAAGAAGCAGAAGAAGAAGTAAGGTAAGAACGGTTTAAGAAATTCTTACGGGAACTAATAATTAGAACATTTACAAGTAGAAGGACTGGGAGAGACGCATGGAAGAAGTTGACAGGACCAGCATATGAACGGACCTCAACAACCTTAAGCCGACCATTGCTTTCTTTGAACATATTCGAGTTGACGTCTGAACATAAATGAAGAAGTAACGCAAGAACGGTATAAGAAATGCTTAAAAAAAAGTTAGTTGCTTATCCTTTACAGGACGTGGCAATCAACCCCAGCTTTTATTGGTTGTTTGTGATTTTTCTAGGCAATTTTTTTTTCATTCAGTAGTTTGCCATTGCTTTCTGAACGGTACGGCGCGTATACCATTGTTTTTTTTTCTCTAACCAGCGGCACTCGAGCTTTCCAGCCCTTGTGGCCCAATGACATGTCATTGCGAGGCTGGGGAGACAGTGGACTTTCCTGCCAACCCGGTCAGGAGCTTCGCTCCTTCCCATCCACAGAGGGTTTATATGCAGGAGCCGTTCAGGTTATTCAGTCAAATTCCCGGTCGATGACACTCCTACAAATGCCGGTGCCGGGCTTGAACCTTGAAAACCTGGTCGCTAGCGCAACGTCGTAACCATTACACCTGCGCGGCTCCCAAACCATTGTTAAAAATCCACACAAAGCGATCTGTTACCAAACCGCCTGCAGCAGGTTTCGAACCTGGTATATCTGGATTATGAAACTGCGTTCATATCCATTAGGCCACAGACGCCGACAAGAAATGCTTACGGGAAGTAATAATTACGACATTAACGAGTAGAAGGACTGGGAAAGACGCATGGCAGAAGTTGACAGGACCCCATGCAGTTACTGAAAGTATCTGAAGAGACAAAGAAAGATCAGGACTGCAGTTTCCTGACGCATGTCGTAAGAGGCGACTAAAATGACGTAGTACACAGGGCAGGAAACCTCGGCATATAACAGAAGCTGCTACTTAAAACAGCGCTGCAGGAGTACATGAATGCTTTTAGTGCAGGCGTAGTGCCAGGGGACTTGCTGTAGTGGTTGCTCTATGCTCCATACGCAGCTAAATGGAAAAAGTATGATGAATTAAACTATAAACGCTGTTGTAAAAGTGCTTAATTAGGAATGTGTAATTAAGTTAGTCACACTTATTTTAAAAAATGGAGCATAATTATGATTATAATAATGATGTCGATTATGATGATGAGAATGTGATGTTGTTGATAATGGGGATGTTGGGCATGTGAATAAATCATAACTTTCATCGGACAATCAAAGTGATTCATAACTTTCATCGGACAATCAAAGTGATTCTAGCCTTCATCGGACAATCAAAATGATCCATAACTTTCATCGGACAATGAAAGTGATTCTAGCCTTCATCGGACAATCAAAATGATCCATAACTTTCATCGGACAATGAAAGTGATTCTAGCCATTTGTCGTGAGACATTCTAAATCCACATATATAAATTAAAAAGTAAATGTAAAGCCTAACGAATAAATTCAATAAAAGGAAAGAAGAATGGTAAAGAACAGTGCTGTCACAATGACGGTACTCGAGATCCCCCTTTTTCTGCTTCGTCTGCCTATTCTCACGCTTTCACGTTGATAGTAAAGCCTACTGCATCAATACACGCTTTCTACAATAAAACGTGTACTGCATTTCGAAGAAAACCTTGAGATACGCAAGCTGATTAATGACCTAAATTAATACTAGCATTAATTACACTACGTTAACATAAACGAAAGGACAGATGAACTTAGGATAGAAAGAGAGGGAAGGCTGGAAGCAGGAATGCATGCAACACTAACACGCGTCTCGCGATACAAAATTAATGCCATCACGCGTGTAAGGCCACAAGCACTAACTTTTTTTCAAATCGACAGTGATAAAAAAACACTACCCATACGAGAGTTAGGTTTAAAAACCTGAAAAATGCTTATTAGGAAATATGACATTATACTGGTTTACGTTTGAAAGCCTGACAGTACCCAGACACCACATCGTATCGAAGTGAACGGGAGGTAGAAGAAAATGCATATTTTGAACGCAGCCCCTTAGCCCCATAAAATTTATATAGTTGGGTTCCTTAGGACTTGCTGACAAAGAATATGTTAAGTGTTACGCAAATAGTCTAGGAATTAACAAATTATAGCCAAAAAAAAAAGTGAGGGTGTCAGACAACACCAAATAATAATCGCACAGTGGCATGTTTTGGAACCACTATTTTACGGGAAATGGGCCACCATGTAAAATCGTATTTGATTGGATAGAAGTAAATGTAAGGCTAAACACGATTAGTCGGGCTACAAATACTAATTCTTTGTTGTTAGGGAAACGTGAGTAGGAGTACCTTTTTTGAAAAGCTGTGTAAACATGGCCCGATTGGTTAGACCCACCAATATAGTCAATTAAGAGCGTCAGTTCAGTGCCACATGTTAAAATAAACTTACTCAGAAACAGTGCGTTGAGAGCCAGATCATATTTTTCGAAATAAAAGTCTGGGACAGAGGCAGATCGGAATTTGTGCCATTATTCATCGCCAGTCAACGTATCTGTGTATTATTTCCATGAATTGTGGTAAGCTTGATATATTCAATATCTTTTTAATGAAAATTGAATGTAAATTGATAATTTATGTCTGTATATGTGTGTGGTTCAGTGGCAAACATGAGGCAAGGCCTAAATATTGCTCCAACCTGAACAGAAGGTGTCGGAGAAAAGGAAAACTGCATGGAATTGCCAAACAGTACACTGACACCTATCTTATTGACTAGAAAGAACTAATGCTGGAATTGCAGAGGCGTAGTAACCATTAGGGAGGAGTATACTGGTGTAAATTGTTTCAGATGAAGATAGCAGTTGGCCTACCGCTCTGAACTCAGTGTTTGTTATGTATTGTGTTCAATCTGGAAATAGATTATAAATTAGTTCTGAAATAGGAGGTACAACCTTCTTGTTTCAGGGACCGTGGTCCTAAGTTATTGAAGCAGCACCTGGTCTGAGTTTTGCTGAATCCAGAGGCTGACAGCATACTCCTTGGTCCAGATAGTGACCAGTGAGGTGTCTCCAGAACACAGGAAGCAATCGAGCAGAGGAGTCTTTTCCTGCCGTCATCACGAAAGATAATCTTCTGTGGCCAGAGTAGCTCAACATTATGTGCCCCCTCAAAAATTGACATTTTATTAAACACAGAGGGACAATTAATTGGTTCAAATGACAGGAACTGTGAACGTTTCCCAATACTATTTCCAAGATAATCAAACACTTGAAGTCATGATGAAAAACAACAAACAAGCTTGAACAAAACCAGTATTACCTCATATTACTACTGCACAAATTACACACATAGAATAATAATAATAAAATATGTTAATACAAAGTTCATATATATAAACTGTGTACATACTACTTGTAATTACATTTGATTGTGATTCCTGGTTCACTGTGTAGTTGAATCAGGATATCCATTATTGACAAGAATTAATACATATATTTAAAAAAAAAAACTTAAACACTTGACTCATTTAAGATAGTCTTATAGAGTGTTATATGTGTGTGAGCGTCACAGTGTTGTAAAGTGTTGTGGAATAAAATAAATTGTTTATCTGTCTGTTGTTGTTGTGACTTACACTTCATCATTTTCATAACCCTAGACATTTAACGTAGTCATCACAATATTCCAGAATAATTCTGACTGAGGTATACATGTGGTAGCAAGTAAGGTCATCTGGAATACATCACACTTATTAGATACAGATACCTTCACAGCTGATCTCAGTCAGTACACTAAGTCCCCTATAAATATTTATAACATCCCACTTTACCACATATATTGGGGTCTCGCTCCCGGGATATTGAACTTTCTCCTATTATATATATATTGGGGATAATAAGAATTAAAAGTTATCCTTGGGTGGAATTAAATAAGGTTGAGCTCTCAGTGCCTGTGGTTGTCCTTAGATAATTAATTACAGATTGTATTGTTTAGTTAAATAATTTATACATTTACCTGTTAGAAAATGGCGGACCTGGCCAAATTTCGATCTGCTGCTGTGCAGACTGCAAAAGAGTTAGGAATAGACGGGCAAATTATGATTGCTTATGTCACTGCTGAATGTGACAAATATATTGAACGGGAAGAAAGATGATTAGAAAAAGCGGCCGAAAGAAAGTTAGAGGCTGAAAAGGAAATTAAGAAGTTACAATTTGAGGCTGAGGCTGAGACTAAGAGGCTGCAGATTGAGGCTGAGGCTAAGAAGTTGGAGGCAGAAAGAGAAGAGAAGAAATTGGCTGCAGAAAGAGAAGAGAAGAAATTGGCTGCAGAAAGAGAAGAGAAGAAATTAGCTGCAGAAAGGGAAGACAAGAGATTAGCTGCAGAGAGGGAAGCAGAAAAGGAGGAGAAGAGATTACAAAGGGAACATGAGTTACGACTAAGGGAGTTTGAGTTTCAAGGCCATGCTCCTGAAAATGGTGCCAGTCCCTTTACCTCTGATGCCACTGCTAGTCAGGGAGCCTCAACCTCAGCTATGAACTTTCATTTAGATCATTTTGTTGAGAAACAGCTTATGAAGTTTTTGCCAAAATGAACAGAGGTGATCAAGAAAATTATGACATGCTAAAGCAGGCTCTTTTGTTAAGATATGAAAAGAACGCAGAATTTTATAGGAACAAATTTAGGAATGCTAAACTACTGTCAGGTGAAACCTATCACCAGTTCTCTGCACGAATAGAGACATACTTGGAGAAATGGACTTCTCTGGGGAAAACCCAAGATCTTAAGGAAATGGTCCTTATAGAACAATTAAGAGAGTCCATGGCTCCAGACCTGAGAAAGTTTCTCATGGAACAAGGTGCAGAGAGGCTGGGTGAGTTGCTAAATGTTGCTGAAAGGTATCAAGCAGCTCAGGCAGAGGTATCAGGTAATAAAAAGAAACAGGTAGATAATTTTAGGGCACCACAGAACTTTAATAAATTTGATCCTAGAGATCAAAACAAAGGTAAGCACCAGTTTGATAGGCCACGGTATGACAATAAAAATAAAACCCCACAATTCGATGAAAGGAAATATGATGAAAGAAAATCTTTTAACCAAGGAAGGAGGTGGTGTAAAAATTGTCAGATGGACAATCATGATACTGACCGTTGTAGAAGGAAACCTGTGTATATGGCCACCCTTCAGGTCAGGTCAACCTCAAGACAGGAGGAGGATATCCTGATAGATACCACTCCAGAAGAGATGAGGAAGGCACAGGCTGGGGATAAGACCCTCAAGCCTTGTTTTAGGAAATTGTCAACTTGTCATACTACTCCAGGCAAGGGAGATTTTTACATGAAAAACAAGTTGATGTATAGGAAGGCCGGAACTAGATCCAATGGTCACGGACAGTTGGTTCTTCCAAAGGCATATAGGGCAGACTTAATAAGGAGCCTACATGTGAAACAAGATGGGGACCATGAGAAAATAGGTACCATCATCCAAAAGGTGGCTCACAATTATTATTGGCCCAAGGCAAGGTGGGACATTGAGAATTTTGTAGAAAGGTGTAGCATAGCACATGAGGGAACACCCACAAGTGGGAACATTGATCAGGACCTGGACATGCCACGGGGCAAAATTAGGCCTGACAATAAAAAGAAATATAAATTTGATAAAGTGGACCAAATGGAATGGGAAGCCCATTTTCACGGACAAGCTTCAATTAACTGTTTTACAATGGCCACTATGCGGCGAGTGCAAAAAAGATGTCTTACCCCAGGATAAGCCGAAAATCCCTCAATCGGACTTAAACAAACTGGAGGAAGAGGATGTAGAGAGGAAATCTCTCATCAAGAATTCTAAGTGGGGAGAAAGCCCCAAGAAAAGAATTGGTAGCGGTCGTTTTGTGCATGATAATTCTGGGAAGAAAAATCATCACTATAGCGCTTCGAGTGGAAGAGACCATACCGGTGCATGGACAAATAGGTCCACAAATTAAAGGTCCATATGTAACGCTGTTAAGAACGTGGACTGATGAAAAGGCAGAGGAGAATATTACATCCTCATACCAATATGTGAATGAGCTGACCACTCGTTTAAAAACTGGCTGGAAACTTGCCAATGAAAATTTGAGACAAGCCAGGAAGAAACATGCTGCCTATTTCAACAGGAAGGCTAAAGACAGAGATTTGGCTGTGGGAGAGAAGGTACTGCTTCTTCTCCCCGGTAGTCAGAATAAGTTACAAATTAAATGGCAAGGTCCATATACAGTTCTAGAGAAGGTGTCTAGAACAAATTATAAGATAGATAAGAAGGGGAAAGAAAAAATCTATCATGTGAATCTCCTGAAGAAATATTTGGAAAGAGAACATCAGGAAGAGACACACTTGTTAACCTTGTCCATTGCCATGGAGATGAAAAAGGAACCACTTTCATCATTTGAATATCCATTACATCCCTGTGAGACAGCGGCACAGGTGAAAATCAGTACACATTTAACGAAAAATCAGAAAGAGAGAGTGCAACAGGTTCTAGATAATCATACAGAGGTGTTAACGGATCGACCGGGGCATACAAACTTATTGGAATATGATATGCAACTGATAGACCCCACACCTGTCTGTATGAAACCCTATTCGATTCCTTTTGCTAAGGAGAAAGCTTTGAAGGAAGAGATAGACTATTTGTTGAAGGAAGGAATTATTTCACACAGTGAATCTTCGTATAGTTCCAGTGTTGTACTCTTAAGGAAACTCTCTGGAGAACATAGACTCTGTATAGATTACAGGAGACTGAATGCTATTACAGAAGGACAGGTGGATCCATTGCCGGATACAAATCAGTTGTTTGCCAGACTAAATAAAGCTAAATATTTCTCAAAAGTGGATCTGAGTAAAGGATACTATCAGATTCCAGTAAAGCCTGAGGTTACACCATATCTGCTTTTAGTACCTCAGAAGGACACTATGAGTTTAATAGATTGCCATTTGGATTGAAGAGTGCGCCTGTTGCGTGCATATTTTGACGCACATATTACAAGAATCGATATGGCTATTTAATATGGGAAAAAATATAGACAGTCATTCATTTGTGTATGAAAATGCTGTCTATGGTAAAAGCGAGAGAATCCATGTTTGATTCACACTTTTGATTATAGGAGTAATCGTTCTTGATATTGATCCGGCGCATGGATTTTGCTCTCATGCCTGTACCTATTTCTTAGGGCCAGAAAATAGATTAATTTGCTTATTATGTTTATGGCCTGAATTCATATGTATTACATATTATTAGTACAAGTAGAATCAGTCCTATATTGTATATTTTTGATGGGTAGGCAGGACTATATTCTTGTTATGCCGCTCTAGCGGAAGTAGAAGTTGTCTTAACAAGTCGTGATGAGTTCCGATGTACCGTGATAATGGCGGGTACGCATTTTCAAAGGGCTGGTAGATTCTTAAGGTTTTCTTCTATAGGAGATGGTGCCTCTACTAGAGTTTGTGTTAGAGACTCTCCTAAGGTACGGTACAATGTATAATTCGGACTCCATGTATTGCCAGACCCTATTTTGATGATCTCAGGTCGGTTAGACCTAGCTGGAATTTTGTGCTTCGCAACGCTAGGGTCAAGTTTGTATCGACGGAGATGACGGGCTCCATACTGTAATTATGGCTACGTGAGGTAACTGGATTACTGTAGCTCTGTATGGAGGAACTTTATGAAATTATGCATATGTATTGCAAATTAACTTTGGCTTATAAATATATCCTCCTTGAGCGAGTGAGCGACAACTCAGGAAGGCGGCCATGTTAAATTCCTGTCATCATACTTTAGTATCACTGTCCAAAGAACGGGGCATGTATCTTATTACTCGGACAGTGACAAGGAGATCTCAATCTTGATAGAAACCCCCCTTTTCGTGGTTTCATAATATACTACAAACTATGGACGTCAAGCAACTTTAGTTATTTACCGATCCGCCTTCACTGACGCGTTTAGTCAGATAGGGGATGCGGCCATAATGTATCATGACATTGAAATTTTGATGTACTACCCATTATTTATGAATGTGTCATGACTTCAGATCTGCTATGTATGCCTACAAATTGATGTGTCAACATACCCATGATGTACTCGTTATGTCCCAGTGTGTACGTCTGAATAAATTGTGTAAACAAAGATTCCAGCAGTCTGCATTGGTGCCTTGTAGACACAAGTGTATGAGTGATTAGTTTGGTCAGAACACGAACAGTACACCATTCGCGTTAATCACAGTCTACACTTCTACTCCATACATACACCATCCTGCGTCGGTTGAAGTGACCAAGTTTAGGGCGTTCTTCCCCTGGAGCCTTAGAGGGAAACTACTATTTACAGCTGCCTTTGCCTTCCCTAACTCAGGACTAGGGTGAGTTACCCATTTACCGCTGGGTAAACTGGAGCATGCCTGATCTCAACAACTCTGTACACTTCTTTACAGACTGACACTTACAGAGCGTGCGATTAAAAGAAACTTTACAGTGGTGAGCCAGATTCCTGGGTCCAGCCTACGCAGTTTTGTGTTGAGAATCACAGTTTACAGTTGAAAGAACATTTGTTTGATCACATCAACACCAGTAGGACAGCTATACAGTCGATGTCAGCTTGACCTGTATTACCGATAGGATGCTGTATCTAGGTCATCGCTTGTTGACAGTTTTTCGCTGTACAGACGGTATTACACAGGACAGTTGTATCAAGTGTAGAAAATATCTGGAGCAGTATTGTTGACATTTCTCAACGTACAGAAGAATCACAGTGCTGTTGAACATAAATTGCATATTTCATCGTTGGATCTTCATATGCTCAACAAATTAAAAAAAAAAATTTGAACTGTGTAATAGTTTAAAATTAAATCTAGTACTCAATAAAGTGGCAAGTTATTAGTATTAAAATAAACTGTGCCTGCTTTACAACACTATACCTGCAACACATTCCATTCATGATATAAATTATATTGTATGCTATATGCTATTTATGTTTACATGTTATTTGTTTATATGTGTAGGTGTTTATATGTTGCGGGCCTGGATGGGAGGTGACTAGAACAGGAAATACCGAGTGATATTGGTCTTGTTCTGGCGTTCTATAGGGAGCAATTTCTTAATTGAAATTTGCATGCAACATAGTTTGTAAATATTTGGTTAGTTGTGACGACTGTTTCATATTTGTATTTGTAACATTTTTTCTGTTCTTTATTTTTGTTTAATTTGTTTGTATAATTGTAGGTCTCATCTTTCCTTTCATTTCAGTTTTTTACACCCTTATGTTTATACACTGTGGCGTTATTTGTCTTGTTATCTTATTGCAGTTATCATCACGGTTTCTGTGATCATTTTTTTCATTTCTCCTATTTAATTTAATTTGATCTCTGCAAATGTGTTCATATTGTCTTTTCTTGTTTGTCCTTTGTAATGTCTTTAGTTGACATATGACATAGAAGTTATAGTGGTATACACTGATAGTATAGTACAGATCAGTACTTTATGATTATTTTCCACAGGTACCCAAGTGATCTTTGATTACATTGAGGTATACAAGACCTTTGTAAGGCTTGTCTCCCACAGTATTTGAGATACAGTTATTGTTGTCCACAGGTACTCAAGTTATCATTGGTTATATGATAAACAAAATAACCATACAAGTTTTTCACTAAGACTAAGTCTATGGTATAGACTTGTCTCCCATTAAAGTGAAATAGGGTAATTTGTTTACTTTTTCAGGTTTCTGATTTAAGAAGACAAGATGTCTACATTAGATTATTTTATTGCACAAGGAAAATCCCTTGATAAAACTGGGAAAGACTTAGAACAATGGGCTGTTGCTCAATATGACAAAGCATTAGCTGCAGAAGAGAGAAAAGCTGCTGCTGAAGAGAAAAAAACTCTGGCTGAAGAGAAAAGATTAGAAAGAGAAGCTGCTGCTGAAGAGAGAAAAGCTCTGGCTGAAGAAAAAAGATTAGAAAAAGAAGCTGATATTGCTGCTGAACTAAAGAAATTGCAGATGCAAGTGGAGGAAAGGAGATTTGGTGCAGAACAGAAGAAATTGGAAGCTGAAGAGAGAAAAGCGATAAGAGAACATGAGTTTGAATTAGAGAAATTGAAATTGACAAGGATGAGTAATGTTAATCAGGCATCTGGTGGTAATGGTAAACCCTTTGTGTACAAGGTCAAGGTACCAGCGTTCAACTCTGCCAGTGATGATATAGCATTTTGGCTTGATAGATTTGAACGTGCTTGTCGAGCTCATAATGTTGACAAATCACAGTATGTGAATCAGTTGTCTGAAAATCTAAAAGGGGACTCTCTGAGTAAGTTATATTTTGTTGAAGAGGCCGACAAGGATAATTATGATGCTGTTAGGGCAGCTTTGATAAAGAGATATCAGCTGTCTGAGGAAGGTTATCGTCTTTTGTTTAAAACAATGAGACCTGAGGTAGGTGTAGAATTCTCAGAATTCATCTCAAAAGCACGAATTACACTTTCACGATGGATTGAATTATCCAAAACAGAGAAAACATTTGATGGTCTTACGGATTTATTGCTAAGAGACAAGGTCATGTCTTCTGTAAATAAATCATTCCTAGAGTTCTTACATGAGCGTAAACCTAGTACATTAAAGCAAATGGAAGAATATTGTGACCAGTATGCCACGGCACACCCTGACATGATTCTTAGTAACTCTAACATTAAAGAGAGTATGCCAGTTGCTTCGGCAACAGAATATAATCAGAATTACTCACACAAATTCCAAGGAGCTAAAAATAAATTTGATAAAAAGGTTAATTGGAATAAGTATCAAAACCAAGATAACCACTCAAATCAGAGTTCTTCTTTGAAGAACTGGAATCGGGCTGATAGTCCTCGACACGCGAGGGGTACCCATAATTTTAGACATTCTCGAAAGGGGAGTAGCTGTAGGAACTACCCAAGTTCTTCATGGAGAGAAAAGAACCAATATTACAGGGATACTCAGTATAATGAGCGTGATGATTATGATCATGAATATTATGATTCAAACCCAAATAGGGGTTATAACAGAGGAAATAATAATTATAGAGACAATCATAACCGAGGTAGATCACAACACAAAAGACATGGTAAATCGTATTACCAGGCTAACTCTGCACAACAGGAGTTCCACGACACCGATAATCAGAATAATGATAAAAAAAACTCCAATAGTGTAGCAAATTCCGCTTTCGATTTTGCTAGAGCATCTCAGTGTTCGCAATGCAAAACATTATTCGATCCAACCACAGTTTCTACTTTAAGCTGCGGTCACCCGCTTCCCGCGCTCCATGCGTCAATCGCGCATAATGGAAGGGGTGCTCTTGTCTTTAATAGGGGCCTAATAGATGGTACTCCGGTATCAATTCTTTTCGATTCGGGGTGCACTACCATCGGAGTGAGGCAATCACTCGTAAATCCTTCTCGAGCTACAGGCAATATAGTCAAATGTGTAACATTTGGTGGCACATTGGAGAAGTACTCCACTGCCATTATCAATATTGCTACGCCTTTCTTTACAGGAGAGGTGCAAGCATGTCTCTTGCCGAATCCGATCGCTGATCTTATCATCGGTCGCATTCATGGAGTGAAAGAATGCACTCCACAGCAAATTTCTAATTGGGAAAATGTTAATATGCAATCTGCTAATGCAGTAATCACTAGGGCTCAAGCTCTTAATATGCCACAATCTTCACAATCTGAAGATAATGATGCGCAGATCCAAGATGATCCCTTGGAGATTTCCCATGATTCCTTTATCAGACAGCAGGAAGATGATCCTACTCTAAAGAAATTCTTTACTCTGGCAACAAAAGGTGATCCGAATAAGGATACAAATCGTAAATCTTGGATTACGATGAGGAATGGCGTACTTGTACGTATGGTACAAGACTCCGCTAAGTCCATTCATTCTCAAATCCTTGTGCCTAAAAATATGAGAGTTAAAATCTTACAGCACGCTCATGATTCGCAGTGTGCTGGACATATGGGTTTTTCCCGTACTAAAGCTAGAGTTCTTCAATCTTTCTTTTGGCCTGCTGTGAATAAGGACATACGAATCTATTGTCGATCTTGTAAAGTATGTCAAGAGATTAAATCCAGAGGTCCACGCCATGATGCACCTATTCAGGCTGCAGACATTCCCATTCGGCCATTTCAAAAAATGGCGATAGACATCATTGGTCCATTTAAGATAAAGTCTGCTAGAGGACACCAATTTATTTTAACGTGTGTTGATATGTGCACACGTTGGCCGGAGGCTGTTCCTCTAAAGAGCATAACTACTGCTGATGTCGCAGATGCTCTTTGGTTAATATTTTCTCGTCTGGGGTTTCCAGCAGAAATATTATCTGACCATGGTACCCAACTCATATCGGATACCATGTCTCAAGTAATGTCGACTCTTAAAATAGAGAGATCGCTGAGTAGTATTTATCATCCTATGTCCAATGGGATGGTGGAACGTTTGAATAGAACTCTGAAAAACCTACTAGGTAAGATAACAGAAGATCATCCTCAGGATTGGGATAGGGTTTTACCCGCGGCTCTCTTTGCATATAGAGAGGTCGCCAACGAACATACAGGATTTTCTCCCTTTGAACTTGTCTTTGGCGCGAAACCGCGAGGTCCTATGTCCTTACTTCATGATCTTATAACTGCTGATAATATTGTCGATGACACAAAATCCTCTTATGAATATGTCATCGCACTTAGACACAAGATTATTGAAGCATGCAAATTGGCAACTGCTTCTTCTGAATTTGCAAAACAGAAGGCAAGGGAATTTGCCAATAAAAAGAGATGCTTGCGACAACTTTGTCCAGGTGACAAAGCATTTGTCTTGCTACCTTGTAGGGAAAATAGACTTCTTATTTCTTGGAAAGGTCCGTACGATATAATATCAAAAGTTTCCGATGTTGACTATATCGTCGATATTGACGGGAAGCGTAAAACCTTCCACATCAACATGCTCGCGGAATTCCATGAACGTCCTAATTATTTACAACCTGTTTTCCAGGCAACGGACGATTTTCCAGTCCAACATGGACAGTACTCATCTCTGTCAGTAATACAGGATGAGGAAACGAGTTTCTCGGATGTAAATTTACCTTTTCCAATGATTCCTCTTCACTCTAATGAATCATGGAAAGATGTTGCAATTTCTCCAGAATTATCTCCAGGAGAGCAGAAACAAGTTTCTACTATGTTAGAACAATTTCAGGATGTCCTTACTGACATTCCTGGTCAAACTGATGTCATTCAACATGACATTATTCTTACTGACCATAGTCCTATAAGAGTCAGACCGTATCCTATCCCGATACATTTTCAAGCACAGGTAGAGAAAGAGTTAGATGAGATGATAGAGTTAAAAATTATTGAACCATCCACATCAGCATATTCTTCGCCGATGGTTATTGTACGAAAAAAAGACAATAACATACGTCTTTGCGTGGATTATCGCAAATTGAATCAAGTGACTAAATTTGATGCTGAACCTATGCCTTTACTAGAAGAGCTACTTACGAGACTATCGAATTCTCATTTCTTTACTAAACTCGATTTGTCTAAGGGATATTGGCAAGTTCCACTATCCGAACACGCCAAACCGTTTACTGCTTTTTCGACGCCTAGGGGTCTATTCCAATGGAATTTCATGCCTTTCGGTCTTATGAACGCCCCTGCAACATTTGTACGCATGATGCGTCGAATCCTATCTCATCGCTCAGATGTCATTGCGTATCTTGATGACATCTGTCTTTTCAGTGATACTTGGAACGATCACTATAATGGGATAAATGAACTATTGTCTATCTTACGCGAGCATAACCTGACAGCGAAACCATCGAAAGCATGTATTGGTTTTAGCGAAATATCTTTCTTAGGACACCGTGTTGGTCATGGGTTCCTAAAAACAGAAGACCATAATACAAGTAAGATACTTAACATTTCTATTCCTAAGACTAAAAAGCAAGTGCGAAGTCTCTTAGGTCTAATACAATTTTATGGACGATTCATTCCGAATCTGTCCTCCATTATGTCACCTCTTTCTTCCTTGCTAAAGAAAGGGTCTCCTAATGTAGTCCATTGGACTCAAGAATGTCAATCCTCTTTGGATAAGGTTAAAACTATGTTTTCTACTTCACCTATCCTAGTATTGCCTTCTAAGGATAAGACATTTATTCTTCGTAGTTACGCTTCATCCACCGGGATTGGAGCAGCACTAATGCAAGAGTACTCTGGAACTCTGCATCCTGTGATGTATATTTCTCGGAAATTAAATGCCGCAGAGAAGAATTACTCGGTCCTAGACCGTGAATTATTGGCTATGGTTTGGTCAATCCTTAAACTGCAAAGATTTCTTCTGGGCGCGCATTTCATTGTGGAAACTGACCAGAAAGCTCTTACGGCTATTCAGAGTAAAAATCTGAAGAGCGCGAGATCAACGCGATACGCGATTGCTCTACAGCCATTTCATTTTTCGGTGCGAGCTATCCGTGGGTCAGAAAATGTGATGGCAGATATTTTGTCTAGATGCCCACATGATTCATAACTGTTATACAACTTTGATACAGTTGTTTCTATGTTGAAATGTGTACACATATGTAAAATATCATATATTGATTGTAACACTACTTAGCGGTTCATTGATATTTATTCACCGCTGATCTTTCAATGTTTTTCGTCTTTGATGATCATGATGTTAAGATATCTTAGATGAAATTTATGTATAAACTAATGTGGAAATTGTGTCATTGCTAATATTGTAGTATGCGTTGGTGACACCTCTCTGGAAATATTAATACTTAGAGAAGTACCTTCTCTAAGGTCATAAAACTTATGCTTATCATCTGCGCATTGTTATTGGTGCGTTGTGAGCATATTGTATGTTGCTCCTAGATGTATTTCAAAAAAAAATGTACCATTTTTTTTTCCCGAGGGGTGTGGTAATCTGTTGCGTGCATATTTTGACGCACATATTACAAAAATCGATATGGCTATTTAATATGGGAAAAAATATAGACAGTCATTCATTTGTGTATGAAAATGCTGTCTATGGTAAAAGCGAGAGAATCCATGTTTGATTCACACTTTTGATTATAGGAGTAATCGTTCTTGATATTGATCAGGCGCATGGATTTTGCTCTCATGCCTGTACCTATTTCTTAGGGCCAGAAAATAGATTAATTTGCTTATTATGTTTATGGCCTGAATTCATATGTATTACATATTATTAGTACAAGTAGAATTAGTCCTATATTGTATATTTTTGATGGGTAGGCAGGACTATATTCTTGTTATGCCGCTCTAGCGGAAGTAGGAGTTGTCTTAACAAGTCGTGATGAGTTCCGATGTACCGTGATAATGGCGGGTACGCATTTTCAAAGGGCTGGTAGATTCTTAAGGAAAAATTAGTTATGAAGTGGTTTTCTTCTATAGGAGATGGTGCCTCTACTAGAGTTTGTGTTAGAGACTCTCCTAAGGTACGGTACAATGTATAATTCGGACTCCATGTATTGCCAGACCCTATTTTGATGATCTCAGGTCGGTTAGACCTAGCTGGAATTTTGTGCTTCGCAACGCTAGGGTCAAGTTTGTATCGACGGAGATGACGGGCTCCATACTGTAATTATGGCTACGTGAGGTAACTGGATTACTGTAGCTCTGTATGGAGGAACTTTATGAAATTATGCATATGTATTGCAAATTAACTTTGGCTTATAAATATATCCTCCTGTGAGCGAGTGAGCGACAACTCAGGAAGGCGGCCATGTTAAATTCCTGTCATCATACTTTAGTATCACTGTCCAAAGAACGGGACATGTATCTTATTACTCGGACAGTGACAAGGAGATCTCAATCTTGATAGAAACCCCCATTTTCGTGGTTTCATAATATACTACAAACTATGGACGTCAAGCAACTTTAGTTATTTACCGATCCGCCTTCACTGACGCGTTTAGTCAGATAGGGGATGCGGCCATAATGTATCATGACATTGAACTTTTGATGTACTACCCATTATTTATGAATGTGTCATGACTTCAGATCTGCTATGTATGCCTACAAATTGATGTGTCAACATACCCATGATGTACTCGTTATGTCCCAGTGTGTACGTCTGAATAAATTGTGTAAACAAAGATTCCAGCAGTCTGCATTGGTGCCTTGTAGACACAAGTGTATGAGTGATTAGTTTGGTCAGAACACGAACAGTACACCATTCGCGTTAATCACAGTCTACACTTCTACTCCATACATACACCATCCTGCGTCGGTTGAAGTGACCAAGTTTAGGGCCTGCTTCCCCTGGAGCCTTAGAGGGAAACTACTATTTACAGCTGCCTTTGCCTTCCCTAACTCAGGACTAGGGTGAGTTACCCATTTACCGCTGGGTAAACTGGAGCATGCCTGATCTCAACAACTCTGTACACTTCTTTACAGACTGACACTTACAGAGCGTGCGATTAAAAGAAACTTTACAGCGCCTAGTGTCTTCTCTAGAATGATGAGAAAATTATTGGACCCTCTGAATAATCCATGTATCACAAATTTCGTGGATGATATCCTTATAGCAACAGAAACATTTGAGGAACACATTGACTCTCTGAACATGCTGTTTAATCGACTTAAGGAAGCGAATTTAACAGCCCGACCAACCAAATGTTGCGTTGGATGTAAAGAATTGGAATTCTTGGGACACACAGTTTATCAGGGAAACATGACACCTGACCCAAAGAATTTAGAGAAACTAAAGAAAGCCCCGAGACCACAAACCAAGAAAGACGTGAGATCCTTTGTCTCATTATGTGGTTTCTACCAAAAGTATATCAAAAACTTTAATTCCATATGTGCACCGTTAACTGATTTGACACGGAAAGGAAATCCAGATCGAATTACATGGACACCACAATGTGAATTGGCTTACCAGGAATTGAAGGAAAAGCTCACAAGCAAACCTATTTTGAAATTACCTGACTTAAGTCAAGAATTCATTGTAAGGACGGATGCCAGTAATATTGGGTTAGGTGCGACTCTGCTACAGAAATCAGATGCATTGGATGGGGAATTAAGCCCAGTGGCATATGCTAGCAGAAAGTTGAATAAAGCTGAAACCAATTACTCAACTAGCGAAAATGAATGTCTTGCAGTAATATGGGCGATAAAGAAAATCAATATTTATCTGTATGGGAAGGCATTTAGGTTGCAAACGGATCACAAACCCTTGTCGTTTCTAGCGCAGGCTAGACATGAAAATTCTAGATTACTCCGTTGGTCATTACTGATGCAGCCATTTGAGTTTAGCATAGAGTATATATCTGGAAAGACAAATCTGGGAGCGGATTTTTTAAGCCGCCATCCGTGTGATGAGCATCACCGTAAACCCCAGAAATAATAATAAATTTCTCTATGTGTATATAGAATTATAGACTGACATATAACGTCTGTTTTAAGAGGGGAGAATTTGTCGTGAGACATTCTAAATCCACATATATAAATTAAAAAGTAAATGTAAAGCCTAACGAATAAATTCATTAAAAGGAAAGAAGAATGGTAAAGAACAATACTGTCACAATGACGGTACTCGAGATCCCCCTTTTTCTGCTTTGTCTGCCTATTCTCACGCTTTCACGTTGATAGTAAAGCCTACTGCATCAATACACGCTTTCTACAATAAAACGTGTACTGCATTTCTAAGAAAACCTTGAGATACGCAAGCTGATTAATGACCTAAATTAATACTAGCATTAATTACACTACGTTAACATAAACGAAAGGACAAATGAACTTAGGATAGAAAGAGAGGGAGGGCTGAAAGCAGGAACGCATGCAACACTAACCCGCGTCTCGCGATACAAAAATAATGCCATCACGAGTGTAAGGCCACAAGCACTAACTTTTTTTCAAATCGACAGTGATAAAAAACACTACCCATACGAGAGTTAGGTTTAAAAACCTGAAAAATGCTTATTAGGAAATATGACATTATACTGGTTTACGTTTGAAAGCCTGACAGTACCCAGACACCACATCGTATCGAAGTGAACGGGAGGTAGAAGAAAATGCATATTTTGAACGCAGCCCCTTAGCCCCATAAAATTTATATAGTTGGGTTCCTTAGGACTTGCTGACAAAGAATATGTTAAATGTTACGCAAATAGTCTAGGAATTAACAAATTATAGCCAAAAGAAAATAGTGAGGGTGTCAGACAACACCAAATAATAATCGCACAGTGGCATGTTTTGGAACCACTATTTTACGGGAAATGGGCCACCATGTAAAATCCTATTTGATTGGATAGAAGTAAATGTAAGGCTAAACACGATTAGTCGGGCTACAAATACTAATTCTTTGTTGTTAGGGAAACGTGAGTAGGAGTACCTTTTTTGAAAAGCTGTGTAAACATGGCCCGATTGGTTAGACCCGCCAATATAGTCAATTAAGAGCGTCAGTTCAGTGCCACATGTTAAAATAAACTTACTCAGAAACAGTGCGTTGAGAGCCAGATCATATTTTTCGAAATAAAAGTCTGGGACAGAGGCAGATCGGAATTTGTGCCATTATTCATCGCCAGTCAACGTATCTGTGTATTATTTCCATGAATTGTGGTAAGCTTGATATATTCAATATCTTTTTAATGAAAATTGAATGTAAATTGATAATTTATGTCTGTATATGTGTGTGGTTCAGTGGCAAACATGAGGCAAGGCCTAAATATTGCTCCAACCTGAACAGAAGGTGTCGGAATTGCCAAACAGTACACTGACACCTACCTTATTGACAAGAAAGAACTAATGCTGGAATTGCAGAGGCGTAGTAACCATTAGGGATGAGTATACTGGTGTAAATTATTTCAGATGAAGATAGCAGTTGGCCTACCGCTCTGAACTCAGTGTTTGTTATGTATTGTGTTCAATCTGGAAATAGATTATAAATTAGTTCTGAAATAGGAGGTACAACCTTCTTGTTTCAGGGACCGTGGTCCTAAGTTATTGAAGCAGCACCTGGTCTGAGTTTTGCTGAATCCAGAGGCTGACAGCATACTCCTTGGTCCAGATAGTGATCAGTGAGGTGTCTCCAGAACACAGGAAGCAATCGAGCAGAGGAGACTTTTCCTGCCGTCATCACGAAAGATAAGCTTCTGTGGCCAGAGTAGCTCAACATTATGTGCCCCCTCAAAAATTGACATTTTATTAAACACAGAGGGACAATTAATTGGTTCAAATGACAGGAACTGTGAACGTTTCCCAATACTATTTCCAAGATAATCAAACACTTGAAGTCATGATGAAAAACAACAACCAAGCTTGAACAAAACCAGTATTACCTCATATTACTACTGCACAAATTACACACATAGAATAATAATAATAAAATATGTTAATACAAAGTTCATATATATAAACTGTGTACATACTACTTGTAATTACATTTGATTGTGATTCCTGGTTCACTGTGTAGTTGAATCAGGATATCCATTATTGACAAGAATTAATACATATATTTTTTTTAAAAAACTTAAACACTTGACTCATTTAAGATAGTCTTATAGAGTGTTATATGTGTGTGAGCGTCACAGTGTTGTAAAGTGTTGTGGAATAAAATAAATTGTTTATCTGTCTGTTGTTGTTGTGACTTACACTTCATCATTTTCATAACCCTAGACATTTAACGTAGTCATCACAATATTCCAGAATAATTCTAACTGAGGTATAAATGTGGTAGCAAGTAAGGTCATCTGGAATACATCACACTTATTAGATACAGATACCTTCACAGCTGATCTCAGTCAGTACACTAAGTCCCCTATAAATATTTATAACATCCCACTTTACCACATATATTGGGGTCTCGCTCCCGGGATATTGAACTTTCTCCTATTATATATATATTGGGGATAATAAGAATTAAAAGTTATCCTTGGGTGGAATTAAATAAGGTTGAGCTCTCAGTGCCTGTGGTTGTCCTTAGATAATTAATTACAGATTGTATTGTTTAGTTAAATAATTTATACATTTACCTGTTAGAAAATGGCGGACCTGGCCAAATTTCGATCTGCTGCTGTGCAGACTGCAAAAGAGTTAGGAATGGACGGGCAAATTATGATTGCTTATGTCACTGCTGAATGTGACAAATATATTGAACGGGAAGAAAGAAGATTAGAAAAAGAGGCCGAAAGAAAGTTAGAGGCTGAAAAGGAAATTAAGAAGTTACAATTTGAGGCTGAGGCTGAGACTAAGAGGCTGCAGATTGAGGCTGAGGCTAAGAAGTTGGAGGCAGAAAGAGAAGAGAAGAAATTGGCTGCAGAAAGAGAAGAGAAGAAATTGGCTGCAGAAAGAGAAGAGAAGAAATTAGCTGCAGAAAAGGAAGACAAGAGATTAGCTGCAGAGAGGGAAGCAGAAAAGGAGGAGAAGAGATTACAAAGGGAACATGAGTTACGACTAAGGGAGTTTGAGTTTCAAGGCCATGCTCCTGAAAATGGTGCCAGTCCCTTTACCTCTGATGCCACTGCTAGTCAGGGAGCCTCAACCTCAGCTATGAACTTTCATTTAGATCATTTTGTTGAGAAAGACGATGATATTGAGAGCTATCTAAATAGATATGAACTATTAGCTACCACGTATGGGTTAGAGAGAGAAAGGTGGAGCTTAAAGTTATCTCAAGGGCTTCGTGGGGCAGCTTATGAAGTTTTTGCCAAAATGAACAGAGGTGATCAAGAAAATTATGACATGCTAAAGCAGGCTCTTTTGTTAAGATATGAAAAGAACGCAGAATTTTATAGGAACAAATTTAGGAATGCTAAACTACTGTCAGGTGAAACCTATCACCAGTTCTCTGCACGAATAGAGACATACTTGGAGAAATGGACTTCTCTGGGGAAAACCCAAGATCTTAAGGAAATGGTCCTTATAGAACAATTAAGAGAGTCCATGGCTCCAGACCTGAGAAAGTTTCTCATGGAACAAGGTGCAGAGAGGCTGGGTGAGTTGCTAAATGTTGCTGAAAGGTATCAAGCAGCTCAGGCAGAGGTATCAGGTAATAAAAAGAAACAGGTAGATAATTTTAGGGCACCACAGAACTTTAATAAATTTGATCCTAGAGATCAAAACAAAGGTAAGCACCAGTTTGATAGGCCACGGTATGACAATAAAAATAAAACCCCACAACTCGATGAAAGGAAATATGATGAAAGAAAATCTTTCAACCAAGGAAGGAGGTGGTGTAAAAATTGTCAGATGGACAATCATGATACTGACCGTTGTAGAAGGAAACCTGTGTATATGGCCACCCTTCAGGTCAGGTCAACCTCAAGACAGGATGAGGATATCCTGATAGATACCACTCCAGAAGAGATGAGGAAGGCACAGGCTGGGGATAAGACCCTCAAGCCTTGTTTTAGGAAATTGTCAACTTGTCATACTACTCCAGGCAAGGGAGATTTTTACATGAAAAACAAGTTGATGTATAGGAAGGCCGGAACTAGATCCAATGGTCACGGACAGTTGGTTCTTCCAAAGGCATATAGGGCAGACTTAATAAGGAGCCTACATGTGAAACAAGATGGGGACCATGAGAAAATAGGTACCATCATCCAAAAGGTGGCTCACAATTATTATTGGCCCAAGGCAAGGTGGGACATTGAGAATTTTGTAGAAAGGTGTAGCATAGCACATAAGGGAACACCCACAAGTGGGAACATTGATCAGGACCTGGACATGCCACGGGGCAAAATTAGGCATGACAATAAAAAGAAATATAAATTTGATAAAGTGGACCAAATGGAATGGGAAGCCCCTTTTCACGGACAAGCTTCAATTAACTGTTTTACAATGGCCACTATGCGGCGAGTGCAAAAAGATGTCTTACCCCAGGATAAGCCGAAAATCCCTCAATCGGACTTAAACAAACTGGAGGAAGAGGATGTAGAGAGGAAATTTCTCATCAAGAATTCTAAGTGGGGAGAAAGCCCCAAGAAAAGAATTGGTAGCGGTCGTTTTGTGCATGATAATTCTGGGAAGAAAAATCATCACTATAGCGCTTCGAGTGGAAGAGACCATACCGGTGCATGGACAAATAAGTCCACAAAATTAAAGGTCCATATGTAACGCTGTTAAGAACGTGGACTGATGAAAAGGCAGAGGAAAATATTACATCCTTATACCAATATGTGAATGAGCTGACCACTCGTTTAAAAACTGGCTGGAAACTTGCCAATGAAAATTTGAGACAAGCCAGGAAGAAACATGCTGCCTATTTCAACAGGAAGGCTAAAGACAGAGATTTGGCTGTGGGAGAGAAGGTACTGCTTCTTCTCCCCGGTAGTCAGAATAAGTTACAAATTGGATGGCAAGGTCCATATACAGTTCTAGAGAAGGTGTCTAGAACAAATTATAAGATAGATAAGAAGGGGAAAGAAAAAATCTATCATGTGAATCTCCTGAAGAAATATTTGGAAAGAGAACATCAGGAAGAGACACACTTGTTAACCTTGTCCATTGCCATGGAGATGAAAAAGGAACCACTTTCATCATTTGAATATCCATTACATCCCTGTGAAACAGCGGCACAGGTGAAAATCAGTACACATTTAACGAAAAATCAGAAAGAGAGAGTGCAACAGGTTCTAGATAATCATACAGAGGTGTTAACGGATCGACCGGGGCATACAAACTTATTGGAATATGATATGAAACTGATAGACCCCACACCTGTCTGTATGAAACCCTATTCGATTCCTTTTGCTAAGGAGAAAGCTTTGAAGGAAGAGATAGACTATTTGTTGAAGGAAGGAATTATTTCACACAGTGAATCTTCGTATAGTTCCAGTGTTGTACTCTTAAGGAAACCCTCTGGAGAACATAGACTCTGTATAGATTACAGGAGACTGAATGCTATTACAGAAGGACAGGTGGATCCATTGCCGGATACAAATCAGTTGTTTGCCAGACTAAATAAAGCTAAATATTTCTCAAAAGTGGATCTGAGTAAAGGATACTATCAGATTCCAGTAAAGCCTGAGGTTAGACCATACCTAGCGTTTAGTACCTTAGAGGGACATTATGAGTTTAACAGATTGCCATTTGGATTTAAGAATGCACATAGTGTCTTCTCTAGAATGATGAGAAAATTATTGGACCCTCTGAATAATCCATGTATCACAAATTTCGTGGATGATATCCTTATAGCAACAGAAACATTTGAGGAACACATTGACTCTCTGAACATGCTGTTTAATCGACTTAGAGAAGCGAATTTAACAGCCCGACCAACCAAATGTTGCGTTGGATGTAAAGAATTAGAATTCTTGGGACACACAGTCCATCAGGGAAACATGACCCCTGATCCCAAGAATTTAGAGAAACTAAAGAAAGCCCCGAGACCACAAACCAAGAAAGACGTGAGATCCTTTGTCTCATTATGTGGTTTCTACCAAAAGTATATCAAAAACTTTAATTCCATATGTGCACCGTTAACTGATTTGACACGTAAAGGAAATCCAGATCGAATTACATGGACACCACAATGTGAATTAGCTTACCAGGAATTGAAGGAAAAGCTCACAAGCAAACCTATTTTGAAATTACCTGACTTAAGTCAAGAATTCATTGTAAGGACGGATGCCAGTAATATTGGGTTAGGTGCGACTCTGCTACAGAAATCAGATGCATTGGATGGGGAATTAAGCCCAGTGGCATATGCTAGCAGAAAGTTGAATAAAGCTGAAACCAATTACTCAACTAGCGAAAATGAATGTCTTGCAGTAATATGGGCGATAAAGAAAATCAATATTTATCTGTATGGGAAGGCATTTAGGTTGCAAACGGATCACAAACCCTTGTCGTTTCTAGCGCAGGCTAGACATGAAAATTCTAGATTACTCCGTTGGTCATTACTGATGCAGCCATTTGAGTTTAGCATAGAGTATATATCTGGAAAGACAAATCTGGGAGCGGATTTTTTAAGCCGCCATCCGTGTGATGAGAATCACCGTAAGCCCCAGAAATAATAATAAATTTCTCTATGTGTATATAGAATTATAGACTGACATATAACGTCTGTTTTAAGAGGGGAGAATTTGTCGTGAGACATTCTAAATCCACATATATAAATTAAAAAGTAAATGTAAAGCCTAACGAATAAATTCATTAAAAGGAAAGAAGAATGGTAAAGAACAGTGCTGTCACAATGACGGTACTCGAGATCCCCCTTTTTCTGCTTCGTCTGCCTATTCTCACGCTTTCACGTTGATAGTAAAGCCTACTGCATCAATACACGCTTTCTACAATAAAACGTGTACTGCATTTCTAAGAAAACCTTGAGATACGCAAGCTGATTAATGACCTAAATTAATACTAGCATTAATTACACTACGTTAACATAAACGAAAGGACAAATGAACTTAGGATAGAAAGAGAGGGAGGGCTGAAAGCAGGAACGCATGCAACACTAACACGCGTCTCGCGATACAAAATTAATGCCATCACGCGTGTAAGGCCACAAGCACTAACTTTTTTTCAAATCGACAGTGATAAAAAAAACACTACCCATACGAGAGTTAGGTTTAAAAACCTGAAAAATGCTTATTAGGAAATATGACATTATACTGGTTTACGTTTGAAAGCCTGACAGTACCCAGACACCACATCGTATCGAAGTGAACGGGAGGTAGAAGAAAATGCATATTTTGAACGCAGCCCCTTAGCCCCATAAAATTTATATAGTTGGGTTCCTTAGGACTTGCTGACAAAGAATATGTTAAGTGTTACGCAAATAGTCTAGGAATTAACAAATTATAGCCAAAAGAAAATAGTGAGGGTGTCAGACAACACCAAATAATAATCGCACAGTGGCATGTTTTGGAACCACTATTTTACGGGAAATGGGCCACCATGTAAAATCCTATTTGATTGGATAGAAGTAAATGTAAGGCTAAACACGATTAGTCGGGCTACAAATACTAATTCTTTGTTGTTAGGGAAACGTGAGTAGGAGTACCTTTTTTGAAAAGCTGTGTAAACATGGCCCGATTGGTTAGACCCGCCAATATAGTCAATTAAGAGCGTCAGTTCAGTGCCACATGTTAAAATAAACTTACTCAGAAACAGTGCGTTGAGAGCCAGATCATATTTTTCGAAATAAAAGTCTGGGACAGAGGCAGATCGGAATTTGTGCCATTATTCATCGCCAGTCAACGTATCTGTGTATTATTTCCATGAATTGTGGTAAGCTTGATATATTCAATATCTTTTTAATGAAAATTGAATGTGAATTGATAACACTGACTAACAAAAAAAAACTTTTTTTTTCTTTCTCTAACATTTCTATGTTTTTCTGGTCAATTTTAATGCGCTGTTTTTAAATCTGCAAACCGTTTTTCTCTATCAGGTCGGGATCTCTAGAAATACGCAATTGAAGTTTTTTAACAACGCATACAGTATTACAACATCATTCGTACAAGAAGTATAACAGTTATGTAGGCTTGAATTTCTTTGCAGTCGACTTTCGTCGGTGAATGGCATGTGGTACATCGCGATGAAGCATCCAACAATAATCGGCAAGCATGGTCACACTCCACCGTCCTTGATAACGTGACTCCATTACGGCGATATCTTGATGGAATCGTTCTCCATGTTCATCGCTGACTTCGCCAAGGTTGTCAGGGAAAAAGTCAAGATGCGAATCGAGCAAATGGATTTTGAGGGACATGTTACAGCCCATAATTCTGTATGCATCTATGCACTGCTTAACAATATGCAACATAGTCGACAGATTTGTGATTTCCCAGAAAGTTATCGACGATCGATTTGAATGCCATCCATGCGCGAAGTTCACTACCATGTAACAAGTTCTCGAATTGTTTGTCTGCAATAACTTTCCTAATCTGAGGTCCTACAAAGATATCTTCCTTTATCTTTGCATCGCTAACTTGCGGAAACTTTTCTCGAAGATAAGTGAAAGCTTTGCTCGTTTTATCTAACGCTTTTACAAAACTCTTCATGAGCCCCAACTTTATATGTAACAGTGGTAAAATGAAGCTGTCTTTGTTAACTAATGGCTCGTGTATTACATTTTTATGCCCGAGCTGCATACGATTCCGGATAGGCCACACCTTTCTTGCATAATATTCCTGTCTGTTGCGGCTGTCCCATTCACATCGGAAGCAACAAAATTTAGTATACCCAGTCTGCATGCCCGTGAGAATTGCAATGACCTTTAGGTCTCCACAAATCCGCCATTGGTAGTCATTGTACTTTATTTTTTCCAAACGTATAGCCATATTGTCATAAGTTTCTTTCATATGAACAGAGTAGGCGACTGGAATTGATGAAAATAAATTTCTGTTATGCAATAACACGGCTTTTAGACTAGTCTTGGAAGAATCGATGAAAAATCGCCATTCGTTGACTATGTGCTCATGACCGTTTACATCTTTGCAATAGCAAATGTCATCATCCATCTCAAAGTATTGAACAAGTTCTCTGTGTCTATGACGAAATTTAGATATCGGAGTATTGGGCGCTAAAAGATTCCATTCTTTGAGTCGCGAACCGAGTAATTCCGCTTGTCCTTTGGTAAGAGCGAGATCACGTATTAGATCTGAAAGTTCTGAATGGTTAATTAAGTAAACACCATCATTCACCGGTATGTAATCTGAGTCAGAATTAGTTTCTAAAGCAGGTAAACTATCACTTTCTGATGGTTCATTCACGTCCAACGGATATTGTTCTGGTGGTACTTGGATCGGACACGTGATTGGATCATGAGGCACTGATTTCGAAACCAATTCAATATTTGAATAAACCACAGACTTTCTAGTTTTAAAAGTTAAACCATGGATATTTGTCAAGCAGAAGTAACAATCAGTAGTGTGATTTGTATTTTCACGCCATATTACTGGCACTCCAAAAGGAATCGACTTATGCTTCGGCGATTTTCGTAACCAACCTGCCAATGTATTGAACAAACTGCATTTGGCTTCCAAGATTTATTTGCATCATCAACTTTCGAATCGAAATAAAGTTCATATGCTTTCTTTAGTAATGGTGTAAAGTTTTTCTGGTCAACACCATCGGTAAAATATTCGCACACGTAACAGAACAGATCAGCCGAATTTCTACAACTTCTAGAAGCCATATTTTGCTCAGAATTATTTCAAAATACAGTAACTATTCGAAAAATAGCGTAACATATGTCATGCATCTTTTAGCAGTATAAAAAGTAGAATTATGTTGCTTTTTATTAATTTTTAATAAGTTATATAGTAAAAATGAAACGGAGCAAATAACGGTTTCCCAAAAATATATTTATTCACAAATATCTTAAGAACCCGACGTGATAGAGATAAACGGATTTCAGATTTGAAATCAGCGCAAGAAACTGACCTAAGAACACTTATTCTTATATAAGAAAGAAAAATGTTGTTTGTCAGTGTAATTTATGTCTGTATATGTGTGTGGTTCAGTGGCAAACATGAGGCAAGGCCTAAATATTGCTCCAACCTGAACAGAAGGTGTCGGAGAAAAGTAAAACTGCATGGAATTGCCAAACAGTACACTGACACCTATCTTATTGACTAGAAAGAACTAATGCTGGAATCGCAGAGGCGTAGTAACCATTAGGGAGGAGTATACTGGTGTAAATTGTTTCAGATGAAGATAGCAGTTGGCCTACCGCTCTGAACTCAGTGTTTGTTATGTATTGTGTTCAGTCTGGAAATAGATTATAAATTAGTTCTGAAATAGGAGGTACAACCTTCTTGTTTCAGGGACCGTGGTCCTAAGTTATTGAAGCAGCACCTGGTCTGAGTTTTGCTGAATCCAGAGGCTGACAGCATACTCCTTGGTCCAGATAGTGACCAGTGAGGTGTCTCCAGAACACAGGAAGCAATCGAGCAGATGAGTCTTTTCCTGCCGTCATCACGAAAGATAAGCTTCTGTGGCCAGAGTAGCTCAACATTATGTGCCCCCTCAAAAATTGACATTTTATTAAACACAGAAGGACAATTAATTGGTTCAAATGACAGGAACTGCGAACTTTCCCCAATACTATTTCCAAGATAATCAAACACTTGAAGTCATGATGAAAAACAACAACCAAGCTTGAACAAAACCAGTATTACCTCATATTACTACTGCACAAATTACACACATAGAATAATAATAATAAAATATGTTAAAACAAAGTTCATATATATAAACTGTGTACATACTACTTGTAATTACATTTGATTGTGATTCCTGGTTCACTGTGTAGTTGAATCAGGATATCCATTATTGACAAGAATTAATACATATATTTAAAAAAAAAAAAAAATTAAACACTTGACTCATTTAAGATAGTCTTATAGAGTGTTATATGTGTGTGAGTGTCACAGTATTGTAAAGTGTTGTGGAATAAAATAAATTGTTTATCTGTCTGTTGTTGTTGTGGCTTACACTTCATCATTTTCATAACCCTAGACATTTAACGTAGTCATCACAATATTCCAGAATAATTCTGACTGAGGTATAAATGTGGTAGCAAGTAAGGTCATCTGGAATACATCACACTTATTAGATACAGATACCTTCACAGCTGATCTCAGTCAGTACACTAAGTCCCCTATAAATATTTATAACATCCCACTTTACCACACCTTCATCGGACAATCAAAGTGATTCTAGCCTTCATCGGACAATCAAAGTGATTCTAGCCTTAAACGGACAATCAAAGCGATTCTAGCCATCATCGGACAATCAAAGTGATTCTAGCCTTAAACGGACAATCAAAGCGATTCTAGCCATCATCGGACAATCAAAGTGATTCTAGCCTTCATCGGACAATCAAAATGATCCATAACTTTCATCGGACAATCAAAGTGATTCAAGCCTTCATCGAACAATCAAAGTGATTCTAGCCTTCATCGGACAATCAAAATGATCCATAACTTTCATCGGACAATGAAAGTGATTCTAGCCTTCATCGGACAATCAAAGTGATTCTAGCTTTCATCGGACAATCAAAGTGATTCTAGCCTTCATCGGACAATCAAAGTGATTCTAGCCTTCATCGGACAATCAAAGTGATTCTAGCCTTCATCGAACAATCAAAGTGATTCTAGCCTTCATCGGACAATCAAAGTGATTCTAGCCTTCATCGGACAATCAAAATGATCCATAACTTTCATCGGACAATGAAAGTGATTCTAGCCTTCATCGGACAATCAAAGTGATTCTAGCCTTCATCGGACAATCAAAGTGATTCTAGCCTTCATCGGACAATCAAAGTGATTCTAGCCTTCATCGAACAATCAAAGTGATTCATAACTCTCATCGGACAATCAAAGTGATTCATAACTTTCATCGGACAATCAAAGTGATTCTAGCCTTCATCGGACAATCAAAATGATCCATAACTTTAATCGGACAATCAAAGTGATTCTAGCCTTAAACGGACAATCAAAGCGATTCTAGCCATCATCGGACAATCAAAGTGATTCTAGCCTTCATCGGACAATCAAAATGATCCATAACTTTCATCGGACAATGAAAGTGTTTCTAGCCTTCATCGGACAATCAAAGTGATTCTAGCCTTCATCGGACAATCAAAGTGATTCTAGCCTTCATCGGATAATCAAAGTGATTCTAGCCTTCATCGAACAATCAAAGTGATTCATAACTCTCATCGGACAATCACAGTGATTCATAACTCTCATCGGACAATCAAAATGGTCCATGGCATAAAAAAAAGGTTAAGAAACCATGCTCTAATGCTATCTCTTTATACATAATAAAAATTACAGCAAATTTTTTTAACAGTTTAAAATGGAGCAGCCAGTGACAAAATACATGCTTTCTTTCGGTCTAACAGATTATGAAGGGTATATGACATATCCCGACCAGCCTTCCCCGTCCACAACAAAATCTGGTAATTAGTTTACATTAAAACTAGACCCCGTATTATTGTCTCTGTTTCGTTATCTGTTTAAAAGCGAGACATCCCTTGGATTAAAGTTATTTTTTTAATGTTCTTAGTGATAACCCACAAGCTGGCCTATTAGAATTCACTTCATTTGGGAAATGCGCAAGGCAAGAATGCGGTGTGTTTTTTGTTGTCTTTGTCGAGAGAGAGAAAGCTAACATATGGTAAAAAAATTTGTTTAGTCTGAATTTGCCACCTCTGCTGAAGGAAGAGCGAGAAGCAGATTGTCATTCACAGATAAGAGTTACATAAAGGGAGCACTTATTCCAAATACGCTGAAACCGCACAACAGAGAGCTCAAGTGTTCCTAAAGTACATCCCCACAGCTTCTAGGTTGAATATCGCAGGTCTAAAACGTATCCATTTCTTTAACCTCTTGATTTCAAAATTATTTCCTACACTATACTCTCCGTTCAACACCTCATCATATCCTCTTTCTCTATCACCCATATTCTAAACCCAAGTCATCCACAGCTATTCCAACTTATCCACGCTCACTCATCCCGCACTTTATCAAATAACCCACCCTCATTTCCCCAATATCTCATTAGCGAACTTATCTACATTTGTCAGGTCTTCTGTCTGTCCGTTCCTGTGCATCCCTCCTCACGCAATGCCGGACACATCAGCCACTATTCTCCGCGTATGCTCTCTTTTATCGTCCAGCCCGACTCACTTCTCTCCAAATTTTGTCACACGAAGATCATCTCTTTATCCCCGCGGCCCTGGAATATAACGGTCAGCTGTTGCTTCGTTAGCGACGGAAACGATATTTTCAGCGAGTTCCTGTTTTCAGATCACCCTCATCAAGGAGAGTGAGTACCCTCAGGCTCTGCTGTTATCATGCACTGTCATGTCCCTCTCAGCCCACTCTCTTCACACGCGACATGACTGCTCCAGGTCAGATTTACACATTTTTTCCTCATGTTCTCCCTTTCGATTGACAGAGTGATCAGACCGCCGGTCTTTGGCGGCAAAGCTGTCGGGTTCGATTCACGGTATCGTCACGCTTCAAGTTACCCAGCTGTAAATAGGTACCTGACTTTGCTCTCAAGGAAGGAAAGGGCAGCGATGAAGGGAACTGGTCACTCCACCTCTAGACGCTGGACCTAATATAGTGAAGTCTCGAACACTTCACTCCCCTACGGCAATATCTGCTATGGGACTACTTTTACCTGTTACTCTCTTCTCATGATTCTTTCTCCATAACTTTCATTCTCTCTCCATAACTTTCATTCTCTCTCCTTAACTTTCATTTTCTCTCCTTAACTTTCATTCTCTCTCCTTAACTTTCATTTTCTCTCCTTAACTTTCATTCTCTCTCCATAACTTTCATTCTCTCTCCATAACTGTCATTCTCTCTCCATAACTTTCAATCTCTCTCCATAACTGTCATTCTCTCTCCATAACTTTCATTCTCTCTCCTTAACTTTCAATCTCTCTCCATAACTTTCATTCTCTCTCCATAACTTTCATTCTCTCTCCATAACTTTCAATCTCTCTCCATAACTTTCATTCTTTCTCCATAACTTTCAATCTCTCTCCATAACTTTCATTCTCTCTCCATAACTTTCAATCTCTCTCCATAACTTTCATTCTTTCTCCATAACTTTCAATCTCTCTCCATAACTTTCATTCTCTCTCCATAACTTTCAATCTCTCTCCATAACTTTCATTCTTTCTCCATAACTTTCAATCTCTCTCCATAACTTTCATTCTCTCTCCATAACTTTCATTTTTTCTCCATAACTTTCAATCTCTCTCCATAACTTTCATTCTCTCTCCATAACTTTCAATCTCTCTCCATAACTTTCATTCTTTCTCCATAACTTTCAATCTCTCTCCATAACTTTCATTCTCTCTCCATAGCTTTCATTCTTTCTCCATAACTTTCATTCTCTCTCCATAACTTTCATTCTCTCTCCATAACTTTCATTCTTTCTCCATAACTTTCAATCTCTCTCCATAACTTTCATTCTCTCTCCATAACTTTCAATCTCTCTCCATAACTTTCATTCTTTCTCCATAACTTTCAATCTCTCTCCATAACTTTCATTCTCTCTCCATAACTTTCAATCTCTCTCCATAACTTTCATTCTTTCTCCATAACTTTCAATCTCTCTCCATAACTGTCATTCTCTCTCCATAACTTTCATTCTCTCTCCTTAACTTTCAATCTCTCTCCATAACTTTCATTCTCTCTCCATAACTTTCATTCTCTCTCCATAACTTTCAATCTCTCTCCATAACTTTCATTCTTTCTCCATAACTTTCATTCTCTCTCCATAACTTTCATTCTTTCTCCATAACTTTCATTCTCTCTCCATAACTTTCATTCTCTCTCCATAACTTTCATTCTCTCTCCATAACTTTCATTCTCTCTCCATAACTTTCAATCTCTCTCCATAACTTTCATTCTTTCTCCATAACTTTCATTCTTTCTCCATAACTTTCATTCTCTCTCCATAACTTTCATTCTCTCTCCATAACTTTCATTCTCTCTCCATAACTTTCAATCTCTCTCCATAACTTTCATTCTCTCTCCATAACTTTCATTCTTTCTCCATAACTTTCATTCTCTCTCCATAACTTTCATTCTCTCTCCATAACTTTCATTCTCTCTCCATAACTTTCATTCTCTCTCCATAACTTTATCTCAACAGACACAAAAAGCGTCAAAGTAATTACTTATCTGTGCTTAGTTCAAACACTAATTCAGGGATCAGCAACCGGTCGTTCCAGATCTACCGCTAGATCACATGGAGTGATCTGGTAGATCGTAATGTGACAGAAGAATGAAAAAAAAACCATCTAAGTTTTAAACTTCGGATTAGCCCTGATTTGCATGTATTTAAAAGCCTGGTATCCTCAGAAATATAGGTACCTTATCCGTGGTTTCCAGTGAAAACCCACGAGCAATTGCGAGATTTCACTTCATTCGGTAACTGTATAAGATAGAACTTTGATCTTCTCTTTGAAGTGATGTGAACATTGGGTAAAATATAATTTAGTTTGTATTTATTACCACTCTGTTGATGACACTGGGGATTCAGATCGCCCTCAGAAGCATACAGTTAGATACAGGCTGCATTTATTCTCCTTTCAAATATTCTGAAACATAAACACCCATACGATTTTATAAAGGTAGATCTTTAGAAAGTTCACTGTTTCTAACACAGCGCCTGGGATTAGAGGTGGGCGAATCGATACACTCCGTTGTTTCGAGACAGTCGGCTCAATTAATTATACTGTGTCGAAACAGTGTGTCGAAACAGTGTGTCGACACAATTGCCCGTATAATAGGGGAGAAAGAAGTCTCTTATAGACAGTACCGGGGCGGGTATACATGAATTGTGTGAGACAATTTTCTCAGTTTTTACTGTCGTGTGTGAAAATCTATGGCGTTTCGTGTGACCACAATTCAATATTTTTACACAAGTCTTCATTATGATGAAATAAAACGTAGATATGATGATAGCTGCAGTATATGGGAAAATAATAAAAAAAAACAACAATAATAATAACAACAGTAATAATAACACATGATATCAAACTAGAGTAAGCTAGTTTTGGTAGACAATGATTCAAATCCACACCGAGTAGGCCTACACAGATATCAGCAGAACTAATAAAGTGTCCATTACATTTATACGAACACACGGACACTTTCAACTTTAACATAGCGCCTAAAACATTGACAACTGCAGCACTGACACAATTTCCAGTGTCTATAACTTCTCAGCAAAAATAATATCACTTGTAAAATCAAGTCATCATAACACATCCCTGAAAAATATGACATGTTTGATATTCCATACTAATGTTCCGAACGGTTTATTCAAATTTTACAAAGGCCCACGGAAAGTGATACAGTGTGTCTCTTTGCAAAACAGCGAGGCAGAAACGAACTGAAACTGTGTCCATGTGTCGGACTCGGTGCATTGTTTGACTCATACACACAGTAGCCATCTCTACTCTGCAAAACAGCGAGGCAGACACGAACCGACACAGTATCGACACGGCAAGAAGGCTCAGTATCGAATCGTTCGGGTACGAAACTGTGTCGAACCATTGTTTCGAAACATTCACACAGTAGCCATCTCTACCTGGGATGTCTATCGCTTCGGTAATTCATCTTTCCTTATTTCACACAAAATGTAATGTATCCACAAAGTTCAAAGTCGTTTGGTTTGGTTTGGTTTTAAGGACTACCTTCACTGCACACTGACAACTTCATCAGTGGTCCGATCTCCTCCTATAGATCACACAAGGAGGATCTCAGCACAGCGCACGAACACCGTAGCATCGGCGAGAATCCCAATGTGTGTATTAAGAATCACACATTCTATAAACACTTTTGTGCTGGGGTAGGTTTCTAATTTTTAAATTTTGCAAGGCAGCGACCTGATAGGCCTACTTTTTACGACTTACAACTGCCGTGGGATTTTTAACGTGCGCAACTTGCACAAGGGACCTCCTATTTTTTCGCCTTTACCCGAGAAGGCTAGTCATCCGATCTCACTACCTAGGAGACCAGGGGAGAGTATGACATCATTAGGACCACTGGTTCTCAAAAAAAAAAAAGTCCATAAATTATATTCTCTCAACTGGGAATCGAACCCGGTCCTTTATAATCCGAGGTGTACACCATACCTCTAACCCACTCAGACCTCCAAAGTCGTAAGGCAAACAATTAATATAACTGGCGTTTTATTTCAGAAAATCAATGTTCTACCATACGTATGAAACGTATTGTATATTTTGACGATAAAATACGTATTATACGCGTACAGTAAAACTTCAATCAATACCCTTTAGCTCCCCAAGGTGCATAGGCCTTCAACAAACACATGCCAAGTCTTCCTGTCCTGTGCCATCCGCTCAAGTTCTTTCCATGTCACGCGCCTCCTTTCCAGAGGACCTTCTTCTGTCTTGGGCGGCTGAGTTGATTTATATTCTTTATTTGACTTGTCCATGTTTGTTGAAGTTTTTGTGGTAAAACGTTTTTTACGGGATGGGGTAACCAGCCCCATGCCCAACCCTCCTTAGTCGCTTTTTACAACATGCGTGGTAGATTAGAGTGTTACTATTCTTTGCTCCCTTTCGGGCCCCAGTAACACACGGTTGACAGTAAAACTTCCGTACGTTTAAATACGTTGCATCACTGCGTCAAATGACAATTTTTCTGTAAATGTGAACGTTTTAACACATGTTCGTCTAGCAACTCAAGCTGTAGTTTAAATAAAACATATAAGTATGATATTTACCTTTAAAGTGTCAGCAAAACTCTTGTTTACATAAATATAAACAACTTGTTTTTTTTACACATTATGCGCTAATGACGTAATTTCACGCTATACCCATGGAAAGCGCCTCATGTCCAACCTACGCATATTAATTTAACGTATAATAATGTATTATACGCGTACTTTATTTTTTGCCATAAAATACGTATAATTCGCGTATTTTATTCCCAGAACATTGCAGAAAATTACGAGGACTACAGTCAGACCATAATAAATGGCGGGGGTAAACAAAAATATGTTTTACTAAGACATAATTACCGGGTTCCGGGATCAAAGCCTGGTAGCGTCATGCTTCAATCAACCAAACTGTAAATGGATATCTGACCCTGCTTAGTAGCTCGGGAAGGCAAAGACAGCGATAAAGGCAACTAGTCACCCCACCTCATAAAGCGGAACCTAGCATAGTGAAGTCTCTCTTACGTCAGTATCTGCAATGGGACTATCTTTGCCATTTATAAGGACAACGGGTGTGCATTCTATAATGAGGACATTTAGCAACTGCACTGAAATGCTAATATCAATAAGTGTCTCAATTCAATCGCCCAGTTGCTTTTCATTGCCTGTAGTTCTGTTCTATAAATTAACGAAAAGATTTGCAACAGAAATTTTACGTACTTAGTCGTTCCCCTTCTACCGTGAGGTGTAGATGTTTGGAAGAGAGAGCGCCAGACTATCCTATCGGCTGTCTTACTCCTGGCTTGGTTCTATTCTAGTCCTCGGTCCTTCAAAGATTGTCTAATGTTGTCCCCCCAGTGCACTCTGGGTCGTCCTGGAGGTCTGGATCCCTGGCTTTTAGCCTCCCATTCTTGTCGTTATAGCCGTTCTTCACCCATTCTGCAGACAAGACCAAACAAACTTTCTTGGGACTCTTCTACTTGGGTCTACTGGTAGTTGGGCTTTTAGGCCCTGGCGTTTCGTCTGGTTGCGGACCATGTCTCTTCTTGTTACTTCAACCACCTTCCTCAGATACCTCATTTCTGAGGTTTTGATCTAGCTTTTGTGGGTTGTAATCATTTGTCATGACTCGCACCCATACGTCAAGACTGGGACATAGGTGGAGCGGTATACAGCCATCTTCGTCTTCTTGCCAACTTCTCTTTCGCTGAGGAATTCTCGATTTATGGCCTGAAAAAGTCTCCCAGCTGCTGCTCTTCGGGGTTCCCACTGGCGCTTGCCTGTTTCTTGGCAACAGAAACCATCGCTACAAAATCACACAAATGTTTAGTGCAGGCTACTTGCAAATATACCAACTACAATGGTGGTTCCGTGCTCCATAAGGAGCGAAAAGGGTAATAATAAAGTTGATAATGATAAATAATACTAGATGACTCTCAAGCCTGTTACTGGTTTGATTATTAATACCAGTATCCTTTGTTGAATTAATTTTCCTCTACTTTTGCTTACTTCTACACTAGTTCTTGTCTTCTTTATTTAAATTTATTTCTTGCCATGAAGCGCTTGTGGCATCCGAATTTAATGGCTAGAAATCTTAATCTGATGAATTTAATTATTACAAATGTGAATCCGAAGGACGCGAATTTTTTTTAACTGCGCTGCCAAATGATCACACCAGAGGTTGCTTAAAATTCTTTCGCTCGCTCTCTCTCTCTCTCTCTCTCTCTCTCTCTCTCTCTCTCTCTCTCTCTCTCTCTCTCTCTCTCTCTCTCTCTCTCTCTCTCTCTCTCCCTCTTTCTCTCTCTCTCTCTCACATACACGCACACTCGATTCTCCTACCTCTAATACCTCCACAACCCTACAAACTTCATATTACATGGATCACAACCCCCATCCAGGTTTGTACTAAACTCTACCTGACTTTATTAGTTTTGAAAGTAAATTTTTCAAGTCACGTATGTACCTGCTCCACTTATCTCGTTGTAATTTGAGGGCAGGGGAAATATGACAACAGATGAACTTTCTAGTAGAGTGCTCAGGTGCTGTTCAATGGAGCAAATATACATCAAATTTAAATAGTCCTATCATTAATGACCAGTAGATGCCAATATAGGAAGCACTCGTCTCTACAACAATGTCAAGGGACATGTAACCTCAACTTAAACGCCTGTGCGATGGGAGCCGCGCTGGTGTAATGGCTTCGGCGTTGTACTGGCGACCAGGTGTTCATGGTTCAAACCCGGGCGTCGGCGTTTGAAGAAATGTTTACGGCCGGAAATTTGACTGAACAGCCTGAACGGCTCCTGTGATAAACCCTCTGTGGATGGGAAGGAGCGAAGCTCCTGACCGGGTTGGAAGGAAAGTCCTCAGGTTCCCCAGCCTCGCAATGACATGTCATTGGGCCGAAGGGCTGAAAGCCTAAGTGCCGCTGGTTAAGGAAAAAAAAAAAAAAAAAAAAAACGCCTGTGCCATCAGCCAATCGTTAATTTTACATCTGATGTTCACGAAGACAGCTAGTCATGTGATCCATTTAGTGCGCATGACCAGTGTCAAGTCAGCCATGAATTTTCATTGCTTTTATTTTATTTTATTTATTTTTTTATTATAATCGGCAAATTTCAGAGAAATCAATGATTACCAAAAATGGCTAGTCAGGAAACTTGAAAGTGCACACAAGAGAGATAACTCATGATAAAATGTAACAATTTGGTTTGGTTTTAAGGACCATCTTCATCAGTGTTCCATTCTCCTCCATTAGATCACACAAGGAGAATCTCAGCACAGTGAACGAACTCCTAGCACCGGCGAGGATCCCGGAATCACACATTATATAACTATTTTTGTGGTGGGTAGGTGTTTCCTAATTTTGTAAATTTTGACATGGCAGCGGCCGTATGGCTTACTCTTTATGATTTTCAACTGCCGATGGATTTTTAAAGTGCACAATTTGCACACCGGACCTCTTATTTTTTCGCCCTCATCCGAGAAGGCTAGGTATCCGATCTCACTACCCAGGAGACCAGGTGGGAGTTTGACATCATTAGGACCCATTGGTTCTGACAAACATTCCGTCAAATATATTTCCGGTAATGTGATATACATGTCTTCCAATGAGACTAGTGTGATAGCGGAAGAAGGACAGTTTGACAGGTGAGAGCATGGTGTTTCTGATTATTTAACTATCATGATTTTAACTAGCCGGTGCTTTATTTCTGTTTCAGATTAGCAATAGAGCACTGGCTGGGTGTTTTGTTTGTTGGTTTATTTGTTTAATGTTTGCTTCAGTGTGCTCTTTGTCACTGAATGGGTTGTAAAAATAAATACAGCCCCTGCCTTAAGAATCAAGAGTTTTATTGTTGATCGGGTCGGTTGCGAGTGTGCAAGAAATTGATCACATATCACAATAGCATCATCATCATCTCGCCCACCCTATCACATATATATACACTAGCAGTAAGGACCCGGCGTTAGTAACTGCATAGGAAACATATGAAATGTCAAAATCAAACTATAATATTTTGATATTCGAGTGAAAATGAATTTTCATTTAAGTTAATGGCTACTGCTTTAAGTGACTATCCTCGTGCCTTGTTTACAGTAATTGTAAATGCAAGCCGCACAAAATACTGTTATTCCTTATGGTTCCACCAGAAGAGTGATTTCACTTTTGCTTTTCAATTTGCTTCATAGGTTTTCCAAAATACGCTTATTTCTTATGATGGAATCGCAAAAGCAATTTTATTCTGCTTCTGAGTTTTAGCAAGAAGCAAATTAAAAAGACATTTTCCTTTTCCGACCTGACGCACCAAAAAAGAATAGTCCAACTCATCCTTTTTTTAACGTTCTTAATACTGTTTTTCGTAGCACGTTCTTTTCAAACATATATAAATTATTGCTTCTTAAAAAAAAAAAAACTTGATTATTTATTTCTGTCATAAAAAAAAGGGCATTGTGATTGTGTTGAGCTGTTTTTTAAAATAAAAGTTTCTCTTTTCCGTGAGACACGACCTATTCAACCTAGACATACGGATAACGCCTGTTATATTAGGACACATGGCTAAATAAAGAAGATCTTTCATTCTGGTGTATGTTTAGCTTTGAGCTAGTTTCTTTTTTTTATGACCAATAATAAAAAAATAAAAAAAATAAAACTTAAATGTTGCCTTATTTTGGCGAGGCGCACCTCGTTTGAGATTGGCATATGTCCAATTATAGAATACCCTTCGGCCCAGAAAAGTGATAAAGACCTTTTTCTTTAATAAAAGATGTTGCGGTCTGATTCAGTTATGAAGATATTAATCTTTGATAAACTATGTAATATTTGCTAAATAAACAGAAACTGCTTGATAAAATGTAACTACAAGGGGATTGACATAAGTCTTGGGCCTGACCATGAAGGACATGTCACAGAGAGCTGAAATTTTGTATAGTGTTTATTCCTTTTCAATATAGCCACCGTCTGAATTGATACACTTCTGCCATCTCTGCTTGACCTTGAAAAGACCTTGGGAGTAGAATACCCTATTTTTCAAACGAAACCAGTCATCACATGCCAGTATAACCTCTTCATCGCTGTCAAAATGATTTCCTTTTAGCTGTTTTTGAAGATTTGGGAATAGAAAAAAGTCCGATGGAGCCAAATCTGGAGAATATGGTGGGTGTGGAAGAATTTCAATATTCAAATCGTTGGCTGCTAGCTGCACAAGCCATGCTTTGTGAGAGGGCGCGTTGTCTTGAAGCAAAGGAAGATTTTGAGTGCGCGTTATCCCTCGTTTCCTGGTCACAACCTTTCTTAGTTTGGTGAGAATATCTGCATAGTACTGTCCATTAACTGTGTTGCCATGAGGCAGGTAATCTTTCAAAAGGACACCTTTGCCGTCCCAAAAAACAGTCAGCATCACTTTTCCTGCAGATTTCTGCGCCCTCGGTTTGACAGGTGTTGGGGAGCCCGGGGTTTTCCATTGCATGCTGGCAATTTTGGATTCGGGGTCATAATGGTGTACCCAAGTCTCATCTACTGTCACCATGGTCTCCAAAAACATGTTTTGACTGACACTTTTTGAGCAACTGTTGACAGCAATTTATCCTCGTTTGCTTCTGTTCACGTGTCAACAGTCGCGGAACCCAGCGTGCACACACTTTTTTCATGTTCAGTCTGTTGTGTAAAATTCTATAAACTGTTCTCTCATTTAGTTTTACTCTACTAGCTATCTCCACAATTGTCATTTTTCAATCCTGGTCAATGATTTTCTTCACTCTTGTTGCATTTTCATCATTGCACTCTGAGGCTGGTCTACCAGATCTTGGCAGATCAGCAACATTTGAGCAGCCGCACTTAAACTGTTGACACCAGTTTTTTTTACCGAAGTATATGAAGGACAAGAATCACGAAACACTGGTTCCATCTCCCTGTGTATTTCTGTAGGTGTTTTTCCCTGAAACATCAGAAATTTTATCACAGCTCTGGCCTCATTCTTTTCCATTGTTTTGCCAAATCTTTGGAGCAGCAGATCCGGTCATTAGGGTACATTGCGCCGTGCACCGTAGCGGGAAAACCCATTGAAGAAACAAACGCGTACTTCACACATTCAGTGCAAATATGATGAACTTTAAATGTGCCAAGTTTCATCTTCCTCCTGTGACTCCTTCATGGTCAGGCCCAAGACTTATGTCAATCCCCTTGTAATTTGATATATACAGTAATAATAACTTAAATACTAAAAAAACATATTTTTTAAAATCTTCGCATAAAGCATTAGTGCCTGTTTAAATAATTTAAACTGCTTTGTAAAATAAAGAAATGTGAAGTTGTAAATAACGACGTTTAATAATAATTTTATCGTTTGGATTGTTTCCCTTGATTCATAATTTTGATTGTTTCCCTTGATTCAGTTAAGCACTTGTTTGAGTTCGGCCCTGTATTACGCATAGAAAAATAAAGCACACCACGTAGTCAGTCTTACTTTTTTTTGGATACGGATCCACATTGTATAGTCATTGATTTTTTAAAAATTTTCCTTTAAATTAAAAGTGTATGGTTAATAGTTTTGAACTTTGATGTAAAATATGGAAAAGAATGGCAGTTGTCACAAAAAACAACAGTTTTTACATTTATATTACTTCCATTGATTAATCAAGAATTTTTATTTAATGATTATAGCCCTTATCTGATTACATTTCTTACGAAAATCTTTAATTACTCATAATATCATAATTACACTATTAAATTATGAAATAACTACATGGCATTACCCGGTAGTAACTAAAGAGACTTTCTGCCAAAATTCATTAAGAACTAATAAGGCGGGCGGATTTGTATTAAGAACATACATAAATACTTTGCCTTTTATGTATAGAGATTCAAAGATTTCAATTATAAATATATTATTAGTTATATTCTAACATAACTACCAGTAGGT
Organism: Oreohelix idahoensis; assembly: GCA_024509875.1. Lineage (NCBI taxonomy): Eukaryota > Metazoa > Mollusca > Gastropoda > Stylommatophora > Oreohelicidae > Oreohelix > Oreohelix idahoensis. Next base: position 216,375 of record JAMPIV010007946.1, read on the forward strand.
ACCAAGCCCCGCGAAGTTCTCGGAGATCTCTTAAAAATATAAAGACAGAACAGGCCCACCGCACCCTCAAGCATGTCGTACAAGGCGACTAATATGAGTTTGTGCAAGGGGTTGAAAACCTCATCGTTTAATTAAAACAAACCGCCTCAGACACCACTGCTGTAAGAGCATGTAAATCCTTGGTGCAGGTTTTCTACAAGGGACCCAGCTTGGACTCATGTTACGTAAGGAGCGTAAAAGGAGGAAAGAAGAAGATTAAGTACCATTAGAACTAGAGTTTGATCCTGGTTCCACATGTTTACCATCCTATCAGTAATTCTAACCCTGTGATGTAAAATGTGATCTAAGCTGGGCTTTTCAGCCGTTGGTCGCAGTTTCAGAATTAGATCAGAAGACATGTGACACGCAAAATTGATGGGAAGAGCTGCAGAAGGTGTATAGTTTATAGCACAGTCTAGCGACATGGAGACAACAAAATGAATAGTTCTCCTCCCACCTAGACTAAAGAGGGCAGACATGCAAATGCAGCATCTAATCAAGTTTGGCGTCTCTTTCTCTCCCTAACTCCGGTTTTGCCTTTCTATCTTTTTTTTATTTTTTATTTAAGAGTTCTGTCCCAGAGGCTCTCTCCTTTTTTCCCACCTTCCGCTTCGTATGGAGTATGGGGCCTTCACTGTAGTTGGTCCTTCTGCATGAAGCCTACACCTAAAGCCTACATGTGCTCCTGCAGCGATGGCTTCCGTAGCAATATATTTTACATGATGAGGTTGCTAGCCCTATGTGCAAACTCTTATTAGTTGACTATTACGACATGTGAGAGGTAGCCGGGGTTCTATTATTCCTTTTGTCCCCCCGGGAGTCCCCGGGAGTACACGTAGTAAATGCTTAAACAAATTAAGTGTACTCAAACATAGGCGTGACTTATTCGAGACAAGCTTAGCTTACTTGGCTGCTCATCTTTGAGGGTAATCTTCCGTAACTGTATGTTAGATAATGGTTTAGAAACTTAATCAGATTAGGGGGCATGCAATCAGCACTCATGAATTATTCGAAAAGCCTGGGAATGTAAGAGCAAGGACTGAGCGTTCTTTTTCAAGTCATCTGGAAGATTACTCTAAAGATGAGCAGCCGAGTATTGACGACGTTTTTTGTTTGTTTGTTTTAAGTTTAAACATTATGTTTTTTTCCCTTGATTATAACAAGACTGTTATTGTGAGCATGCTGTGATAAAACTGTTACTACGTTTCATTACTTAAAGTTAACAGAAGACTGGAGAGGGGCTTCAAAATATCTTAATAGCATAGCGCCTCTGAAGTTCTTAATCCGGCCCTGCTTCCGCAAGCAAATCATTTTACGTGATGAGGTTGTCAGCCCTTTGAGCAACCTCTTATTAGTCGACTCTTACGAATTGCTTGAGGTAGCACTGCGTCCTATTCTTTCTTTTGTTTCACTGGGAGCCCCTCCCCCCCCCCCCCCCCCCCCCCCTGGAACACATGGGGTCATTACTTACAATACAAAAAGTACACGTGAGAAAAAATCATCATTTTCCTTTGGGCTCCTTACAAAGCATGGGCCAGCATTGCAACTGATGATCCCCCACAGGAAGCCTGCAACACGCACTCACATGCTCTTACAGCGGTGGTTTCTGGGGCATTTCGTTTTACACGATGAAATTGTCAGACCCATGCACAACCTTACGTTAGTTGCCATGTACGACATGCCTGAGGGTGTGGTAGTCCTATTATTTCTTTGTCTCTTCAAAGACCCCCCCGGGAACTATACGGGGCCTGTGAGAATAAATGGATACAGCACAGACGATGGGTGAAAGGTTGGGTTGCGTTTTATAGGGGGTTGAGCGTCATGTCGTTCGTTCGTGTGTTCGATCCATGTAGATATGAGTCTCACTTTCTCTCTATGGCACTGTGCAGTCTAGTTTTCATGCCCTCAACCCTTTGCAGTCTAGTTCTCCTGACATAAGCCTGTGTTGTCCAGTTCTCATGGCCTCAGCAATATGCAGTCTAGTACTCCTTGTTTCAGTCTTGTGCTGTGGTAGTACTCTAGGCCTCAGCTCTGTATTGTCTAGTTCTCCAAACTTCAGTCTTGTGCAGTTCTAGTTCTCCTGACCTCAGCCCTGTGTAGTCTAGTTCTTCTGGCCTCAGCCACGTGTTGTGTAGTACTCTAGACATCAGCCATGTGCTATACCGTTATCCTGGCCTCATCCCTGTGGAGTCTAGTTCTCTTGGACTCAGCCCTGTGCATTCTAATTCTCCTTACCTCGGCCTTGTGCATTCTAGTTCTCATGGCCTCAAGCGCTGCGCTGACTTGTTCTCCTGGCCTCAGCCCTGTGCCGTGTAGTACTCTCGGCCTCAGACCTCTGCAGTTTCGTTATCCTATCCTCAGCCCTGTACATTCTGGTTCTCTTTACCCCATTCTCTTGTCATGATTTGCACCCAATGCATGTATTTCCATCGTCTTTGTTGCAACTCAAGATTAATGCCATGTATCCCTACATATTCTTGGATTTCTGTGCGTGGTTGGGGGCATTATATTACTACTATATTACTACCAATGCCAGTTTCCGATCTTATTCAACGCACTATATTACTACCAATGCCAGTTTCCGATCTTATTCAACGCACTATATTACTACCAATGCCAGTTTCCGATCTTATTCAACGCACTATATTACTACCAATGCCAGTTTCCGATCTTATTCAACGCACTATATTACTACCAATGCCAGTTTCCGATCTTATTCAGTCTACGCGAAATGGTTATAGAACCCGCCTAATGGATAATATAAAGAGCAGCTTGTATTGTTAGAAGAATCTGGCGATTGATAGGATATACAATAATGAAACCTGTTGTTAGCATTGCAAGGGAGTTCTTTTGTTTAATTCCAAGAGTAAAAGAAGCAGATGTTGATGGAAAAACACATGAAGATAACGCAGACATAAATAAAAATTATGAAAAGATATGGAAAGACCTGATGGCGCGGGACAAGAAGACTTGGAATAAGTTTGATGAAGGTATTAGCTCCTTGGGGAACTAAAGGAAAGTTGGAACCCACAATACATATAACGAAAGAGTAATGGAAAATGTGACAACGGAACAGTAAATGAGAATGGGGATAAACTAATAAGCTTCTGCATCATTAACAGCTTGGTCATTGGAGGAACACTTTTTCCACACCAAGAAATCCACAAGTTAACATGGGAATCACCAAACGGTCGAGACAGAAACCAGGTAGACCACATTATGATCAATGGTAGATGGAGGCATTCGCTACAGATGACTTACAGGACCGGCAGAGAAACACTGAATGAGGAACCATCAGAAAGCGACAAGCAAAGAAATCTCATCACCACAGCACAGGGGCAGGAAACAAGATTGGCAGAGAACTTCAGAGAAACACTGAATGAGGAACCATCAGAGACGCAGCTGAATGTTCCTGAGGCTGAAAGTGACCTAGACGTACATACAGACATTCCACGAAAAGAAGACATCATCACAGCTATCAATGGGTTAAAGAATTGAAAAGCTCTTGGTCACAACAATTTAAATGCTGAGTTATTCAAGGCATTTCCTGAACTAGCAGCAGAACTTTTTGAACCACTATTTGCACAAGTCTGGAAAACAGAGACAACACCAACAGAGTGGCGTAAAGGAATAATTGTCAAATTGCCCAAGAAGGGTGACCTTGCAGACTGCAACAACTGGAGAGGAATTACTCTCCTCTCAGTTCCCATTAAAATACTAGGCAGGATAATTATCCAAAGAATTTCAAAAGCAGTAGACCATAAACTGAGAAAAGAGCAAGCAGGATTCAGAAAGAATAGAAGATGTGCAGATCATATATTCACCCTCAGGAACATTATAGAGCAGTGCTCGGAATGGCAGAGACAGCTAGCTATACATTAACGTTGTTGATTTTGAAAAGGCATTTGACAGCATACACAGGGACAGCCTATGGAAAATACTGAGGGCTTATGAAATTCCCAGCTGCATTGTTTCCATCATAAAAAGCCTCTATGCTAACTTTACATGTAGTGTTGGGTTGAGAAATCTAACTTTTGAGGTGAAGACAGGAGTCGACAGGGATGCCCCTTATCAAGAACTTTATTTTTGACAGTCTTAGACTGGGTGATGCGCCAGACAACAGAGGGCAGTCCAAGAGGAATTAGATAGACAACGTTTTCTACACTGGAATATGCAGATGACATTGCACTACTCGCACATTCACATCAACACATCCAAGAGAAAACTGATAGACTGAATAAGTATAGCCAGCAGGTGGGCCTGAACATCAGTCTAATGAAGACAGAGGTCATGACACTCAATGTGGGCAGTCCTGAGCCCTTAACAATAAGGAACCAGAAGCTGGAACAGACACATTTACATACCCATGATGCATAGTAACACCAGACGACGGAACAAGCAAAGACATCAAGAACATAAGAATAAAGCTAGAACAGCCTTTGCTAGTCTCAACAACATCTGGAAGTCTTCTCAGTTCATCACAAACACCAAATTAAGATTATATGAGAGCTATGTACTTTCTGTGCTTCTCTGTGGTGCGGAATGCTGGAGAGTAACAGAGAAGGAAATGTCGAAACTGTCCTCCTTCCACACAATCTGCCTAAGGAAAATTCTCCGAATCTTTTGGCCGAATACTATCACTAACTAAGAACTACTTACTCGGAGTAACCAAGAGGACATGCACACCACCATAGCTGGTAGACACTGGAGTTGGGGGTTGGCCACGTCCTCAGAAGAGACCCCGATGCCATTACAAGAACAAGCTATGCAATGGACCCCCGGAGGAAAGCGAAAGAGAGGCCGACAAAAAAACAACTTGGCGCGGAGAACTGTGGAGGCCGAGATGCAAAGAATGAACCAGAGTTGGGGCACTGCAAGAAGGATGGCCGCCGACCGAACAAAGTGGAGGCATTTTGTTGCTGTCCTACAAGACGCCACCAGGCGTGATGGCCACTGACTGCTTTGATAGTCAGCGGCTAAGGATCGAAGATGAAGAAGAACTGAAGGATGATGATGATATATTGTTAGTAGTTGTAGTATTATTATTTTTATAATCACTATCATCATTGGTGTTGTCAATATCTTGACATATTTTCCCACCCTGCAATAAAACAAACATTTTAAAGCTTCGAAACATGGCAACAAAAGTGACAACAAACTGGGACAAAGAACAATTGATCAAAATAAAAGTACTCACCTCCAGAATCCTTTAGTGACCAGCTTTTAAACAATTAAACACCGAAGACACCACGCTAATGTGACAGTTCCTCTCATTAAGCAGAAATCCGTTACATAAACAAAGGAAGATAAATTCTAATATGACGCTAAGTTGACGTATGCCGCCTTCTGTTTTACTCCATTAATGTACGAAGATCAAGGTTAATTTCTTTTTTTTTTCACCGCGTTGTCTGGGCACGTAATATCCCTTGTCCAATTTATCAGCCAGTGTTCCAATGGCAGTGAATGGGCTATGTTTACCATCCACGAATTAACAAATAACACGCAGTTAAGTCCGTAAAACCTGAGCGGTGTTAAGTCTAGCAAACAAACATATTAAAAGTATAAACTGCTAACAGCAGTCACGCTTAGTGAGTGCCCTGTTAATGAAAAACTAAAGCGATCAATACTTAAGTGCAATATACTGTAAATTATATTCAATAATATTTCACGAATTTTCAGACATAACCAAGTATCATGTCTCGTGTAGCCCACGGGGGATCCCCCCTCCCCCCAAACCACCATATCTGTAGAGACTGTGAAAGAATTGGATTACTGCACCACTCATGCATGTCATACAAGGCGACTAATATGTGGTTGGGCATGGGGGGTGGCAACCTCATCATGTATAACAAATAGCCACAGAGACTATTGCTGCAAGTGATGGATCTATGCTCCGTTAGAAGCATAATAGAAAACAAAATGAAACAAATAACTTACGGCTTTATTAAGAGAACCGTCACGTGTCATCATTATCATTAACTTTGTGTGTGTGTGTGTGTGTGTGTGTGTGTGTGTGTGTGTGTGTGTGTGTGTGTGTGTGTGTGTGTGTGTGTGTGTGTGTGTGTGTGTGTGTGTGTGTGTGTGTGTGTGTGTGTGTGTGTGTGTCCCTTACAGAGCAAGGAGATAAAACAGCAGCTGATCTACTTGCAGAAAATATACACCAAAGCTTGCATATTTTCTTGTACGGTGGTTTCTGTTACCATCATCATCACCTTTACAACAACAACAAAAAATTTGTCTCGTTTTGGCCAGGCACGCTCATTCAACCTAGACATAGGGTCCGTTGCTTACACTAGGGCGCATGCCCAAATAGAAAAAAAAAACCTTGCGGTCTGTTTCAGGGATGTGACTGATGTGACAGGACAAGGATGTGACTGATGTGACAGGGATGTGACTGATGTGACAGGGATGTGACTGATGTGACAGGGATGTGACTGATGTGACAGGGATGTGACTGATGTGCAATCATCTCTCTTGAGCTCCCCACAGAGCATAAGCCTTCAATAAACATACGCCAAGTCTCCCTGTCCTGTGCCGTCTGCTTAAGGTTTCTCCACGTCTTCTTCACGTCCTCCATGTCTTATCTCCACCTCGTTTCTCCATGGGTTCGTTGGTCTCCCCACTGCCTCTCTTAACTCTGGGGATTCCAGTGGCTGCTGTAGCAGATTTATATAATCAGGCTGCCAGCTCCGTGCACAACCTCATCTGTGTTGCCTTTTACAAGATGCCTGAGAGGAGATGCAGTGTTATTCTTTCTTTTTCTCCCCAGATAGATTCTCGTGACCTACAGCGAGCCACCAAGAGTTGTGATCAATCGTAATTATTTAATGATACGATTACAGGGCCACTGATCATGCACTTTTTTTTTTTGGTTTGGCTTGTGTTTTAAAGACTATCTTTATTGCACACGGCCAACACCAGCAGTGCTCCGATCTCCTCCTTTAGATCACACAAGGAGGATCTCAGCACAATGCACAAACTCCGCAGCACCTACGAGAATCCCAGTGTGTGTGTATATAGGAATCACACATTCTTTAAATATTTTTGTGGTGAGTAGTTTTCTGATTTTTAAATTTTGTCAGGGCAGCGGCCGTATGGCCTACTATCTACGATTTTCAATTGCCGTGGGATTTTTATTGTGCGCAACTTACACATGGGACCTCCTACTTTTTCCCCCTTATCCGAGAGGGCAAGGCATCCGATCTTACTACCAAGGAGACCGGGGGGGGGGGGAATGAAAGGGGGAAAGGGGAGTATAACATTAGTAACCACTGGTTCTGAAAAAATATGTCCATAAATTATATTCCTTCTAGTAGAAATCGAACCCGGTACCTCTAGAATTCAAGGCGGATGCCATACCTCTAAGCCACCCCTCCCTTCCCCCCCCCCCCCACCCCAAACGGTGAGCAGAAATTTGTCTGTACGATGTCTCATAGGGGTACGAGAAAAAAAAAGATCCGCCCCTGGTGTGTGATGAAGTCTGAATCCTATCTCGGCCTCATTCATAACATTACACCGTACAGAAATTCAGAGAAGCCAAACAACCAATCAAAACGGCAGCTCGGGTCACGCAATGCTAATAATTTGTAAGGCCTTTTAGTAGGAAGACGAGATAGTGTAGATGGGGACAATTTTTCGAAAGGCACTGTGCAGTTAATAACGGTTTACGTTGGTAAAGAAGGACTCAATTCGATAATAGGGATCATTAGCTATTGGCAGATATCTAGATTTTCACTGGAAGTGGTGCAGAACCGGATAAAATTTGTATTTAAGGCATCGATGCATGAACCATGTCCTGCTTTGCCATGTTTAGGCTGCTCCAGTGAAAAATCGGATTAATCTAGACATAAGAGAGATACTGCAATAGATAGAGCTTAGCCCTAAGAATAACATAAGCTTTGGATGAAAGAAAGCCGTTCAGAGATAAAGAAACTAGAACGATTTCAAGTTTTTCATATAGTCTGCAAAATACTATGGTCTAGAATCTAGATGCTTTCTCGTACGTGAAACCTTGACCTGTATAAGGCGGGAGGTACAAATCGTTATACACTTGCCACAAAATTCAAACTTCAGACACGAGCGAAATCGTCTACTACCAGACTCCATTGCCATCAGCAGGGTAACACAGTCTGTAGAGCCATTAAAAGCCGGTCTGCGTGAATTTGAGGGTTATATCCTGCCTGGAAGAGTTAATAAATTCTAGTGCCTAAAGTCAACTGGAGGAAGCTCTTGTTGTTCTGAGCCCTTGTGAAATGTCAGAGGGTCTTCAACGGTGCCACCTTTAAAATTGGGAGAACTGCCGTTGTGGGATTCTTTCCAGTTCCATTGCTGGGCCAGGCCTAGAAGAACATTTCGAAGATAAGTAGCCTTGTTTGGGGCTACTTGACTTTACATAAGAACAGGTATAAGAAAGACTAGAAATGAAGATAACGATGAAAGATCACAATTAGACAAATAAAATAATCAGAAATTCCAAAGAGTAATAACAGTTTCATGAAATTATTAATCAAGGTGGAAGGTAAACGATATAGGAGTGGCAAATACAATGACATCATCATTCCTACCTATGTTATCAAACCTGAAGGGTTTTTATATTTGGACATGCGCCCTGATATAACCGACTAGGTTGAATAGGACGCGTCTCGCCAAAGCGAGGCAAAATTTAATTTAAAAAAAAAAAAAAAAAATCATTATTCCTGGCATGATCATTTAAATAAGGAATTGAACAACGAAGAATCCTGTTTGTTTAATAAAGTGTTGACCAAACCTGATCTCGAACAGAGTTGTATTGTTATGTGATATAGCATGTTATGTGATATAGCATGTTACGTGATAAAATGGCAGTTAATTGTCTTTATTGTGATGTTTGTTTCATAAAAATTATTTCGAGAAGAAATAAGAATATAAAAATAAAAGACTTTTCAATCATCTGTATATACTACCTAAAGTACCTGCTTGACAGACATATTTTCAAGAAGAATAAATCAACAAAGCAAACATAATAAAAAAGTATTATAGATATAATCTAGAATATAAATAACTACTCAAATATCATCAACATCATAACCGTTATTCTGTTCCCTACGGAGCATGAAAACACCACTGCATCTTTCACGAGAAGAAAGAAGACATCAGATTAAGCTGGGAGAACAGGTCCTAGAGCAGGTCGACCACTTTAAATACCTCGTTGAGCTATTATAGACCGAAAGGGAGGCATCAAAGAAGAGTTGCCCACTCGAAAAGCAGCAGCTGGGAGACTTTTTCAGGCCATAAATCGAGGATTCCTCAGCAAGAGAGAGGTTGGTAAGAAAACGAAGATGGCTGTATACCGCTCCACCTATGTCCCAGTCTTGACATATGGATGCGAGTCATGGGCAATGACTACAACCCACAAAAGCCAGATCTAAACCTCAGAAATGAGGTATCTGAGGAAGGTGGTTGAAGTAACAAGAAGAGACATGGTCCGCAACCAGACGATACGTCAAGGCCTAAAATCCCACCCCCTGCAGACCCAAGTAGAACAGTCCCAACTAAGATGGTTTGGCCATGTCTGCAGAATAGGAGAAGATCGGCTCCCACGACAAGCATGGGAAACAAAGAGCCATGGATCCAGACCCCCAGGACGACCCAGAGTCCGCTGGGAGGACAACATTAGACAATATTTGAAGGAACGAACGAACGAACGAACGAACTTTATTTTCAAAGGGTTGAGAATTGGGCACGCAGGCCCGTCTGACATTCTGCCCTTCCTTTCTCTCGTCTTTTATACTGGTTTCATTTATTCTCACATACATTTTACCATCCGCGTCGCGCGATACACAATTGCTGCCATCACGCGTGTAAGGCCACATGCACTAACTTTATTTCAAATCGACAGTGATAAAATTCACTACCCTTCCCAGAGTTAGGTTTTAAAATCCTGAAAAACGCTTATTAGGAATTATGACATTATACCGGTTTACGTTTGAAAACATTACAGTACCCAGACAGCACATCTTCGAAACAGGAGGTAGAAGAAATTGCATATTTTGAACGCAGCATATTAGCTCTATTAAATATATATATTTGGGTTCCTTAGGGTTTGCTGACAAAGAATATGTAAAACGTTACGCAAATAGTCTAGGAATTACCAAGTTATGGCCAAAATAAAATAGTGGGGGTGCCTGACAGCATGAAATCATTTCTGCTCATAAAATTTTTTTATAACGTGTTTAAAAAAAACATTACGTACGGAAATAGCCTACCATGTTAACTCCTATGTGATTGGAGCGCAACAAATGAAAGACTAAACACGATTGGTCGGACTATAAATACTATCTTGTGTTGTCAGGGGAAACGTGAGAAAGGGGTACTTTTTTGAAAAGATGTGTAGACATGGTTTCATTGGTTAGAGCTGCGAATATACACCATTCAGAGCGTCTGTTCATTGCCACATCTTGTAATAAACCTACTAAGAAGCAGTGCGTTGAGCACCAGTGTATATTTTTTTATAAAATAAAGCCTGGAACATCGGCAGATCGGAGTTGTGCTATATTCATTGCCATTCAACGTCACTGTGTAATATTTCCATGAATTGTGGTAAGCTTGTAATATTCAATATCTTTTAATGAAAATTGAATGTAAATTGATAATTTATGTCTGTATATATGTGTGGTTCAGTAGCGAACATGATGTAAAGCCTATAGGCTCCAGCCTGAACAGAAGGTGTCGGAGGAAAGTAAAACTGCATGGAATGGCCAAACAGTACACTGACACCTAGATTATTAACTAGAAAGAAATAATGCTGGAATTGCAGAGCGTAGTAACCATTAGGGAGGGAAATACTGGTATAAAGTGTTTCAGATGAAGCTGACAGTTGGCCTAACGCTCTGAACTCAATGTTTGTGATGTATTGTGCTCAGTGTAAAAATAGAGTATAAATTAGTTCTGACGTAGAAGGTACAACCTTCTTGTTTCAGGGACCGTGGTCTTAAAGTTATTGAGCAGCACCTGGTCAGAGCTTTGCTGAAGCCAGAAGTGGACAGCATACTCCTTGGTCAATATAGCAACCAGTGGGGTGGCTCCAGAACTCATTACAGTTATCGAGCAGAGGAGTCTTTTACTGCAGTCATCACGCAAGATAAGAGAGTGTGGCCATGGAGCTCAACATTATGTACCCCCATCTTAAAATAACATTGTAACATAAAATTAAGAGGGGAAGTAAATTGTTTTAATACCAGGAACTGAGAACATCTCCAATACTAGTTCTAATAGAAACAAACTATTGAAGTCATGATGACAAATACCAACAGAGCTTGAACAAAACAAAACCAGTATTACCTCATATTACCACTACACAACTGACACACATAGGATACCATTGATAATATATGTCACTACATGAATCATATTAATAAATTCTGTACATATACCTTGTAATTAAAATTGATTGTGATTCCTGGTTCCCCTTGTATTTGAATCAGGACACATATACATTCATGACAGCAATGAATACATATTGTTATTTGAAAAGTTATCAGTGACTCCTTTAAGATATCCTCTTAGAGTGTTTTATGTATGTGAGTGTCACAGTGTTGTCAAGTGTGGTGGAATAAATTAAATTGTTTATCTGTCTGTTGTTGTTATGACTTACACTTCATCATACACATACCCTAGACATATAACGTAGTCATCACAATATTCCAGAATAATTCTGACTGAGGCATACATATGTGGCAGCAAGTAAGGTTATCTATAATACACTACTCTTATTAGATATAGATACCTTCACAGCTGATCTCAGTCAGTACACTAAGTCCCCTATAAATATTTATAACATCCCATTTTACCACATATATTGGGGTCTCGCCCTCGGGATTTTGAATCTTTCCCTATTACAAATATTGGGGGTAACTCACTTCAGGGAATAATAAGAATTAAAGGGTATCCTTGGGTGAAAATAAATAAGGTTGAGCTCACAGTGCCTGTGTTGTCCTAAGTTAATTAGTCATAGATACAATTGTTTAGTTGATTATTTTAGACATTTATCTGTTAGACAATGGCCGACCTGGCAAAATTTCGATCTGCTGCTGTACAGACTGCGAAAGAGTTAGGAATGGACGGGCAAATTATGATTTCTTATGTCACTGCTGAATGTGACAAATATATATTGAACGGGAAGAAAGAAGATTAGAAAAAGAGGCCGAAAGAAAGTTAGAGGCTGAAAAAGAGATTAAGAGGTTGCAGATTGAGGCTGAGGCTAAGAGGTTGCAGATTGAGGCTGAGGCTAAGAGGTTGCAGATTGAGGCGGACAAAGAGACTAAAGCATTGGAAGCCGAGGAAAGAAGACAGGCTGCAGAAAGGGAAGAGAAGAAATTAGCTGCAGAGAAAGAAGAGAAGAAATTAGCTGCAGAAAGAGAAGAAAAGAGATTAGCTGCAGAGAGGGAAGCAGAAAAGGAGGAGAAGAGATTACAAAGGGAACATGAGTTACGACTAAGGGAGTTTGAGTTTCAAGGCCATGCTCCTGAAAATGGTGCCAGTCCCTTTACCTCTGATGCTACTGCTAGCCAGGGAGCCTCAACCTCAGCTATGAATTTTCATTTAGATCATTTTGTTGAGAAAGACGATGATATAGAGAGCTATCTAAATAGGTATGAACTATTAGCTACCACATATGGGTTAGAGAGAGAAAGGTGGAGCTTAAAGTTATCTCAGGGACTTCGTGGGGCAGCTTATGAAGTTTTTGCAAAAATGAGCAGAAGTGATCAGGAAAATTATGACATGCTAAAGCAGGCTCTTTTGTTAAGATATGAAAAGAATGCAGAATTTTATAGGAAAAAATTTAGGAATGCTAAACTCCTGTCAGGTGAAACCTATCACCAGTTCTCTGCACGAATAGAGACATACTTGGAGAAATGGACTTCTCTGGGGAAAACCCAAGATCTTAAGGAAATGGTCCTTATAGAGCAATTAAGAGAGTCCATGGCTCCAGACCTGAGAAAGTTTCTCATGGAACAAGGTGCAGAGAGGCTGGGTGAGTTGCTAAATGTTGCTGAAAGGTATCAAGCAGCTCAAGCAGAGGTAACAGGTAATAAAAAGAAACAAGTGGATAACTTTAGGGCACCACAGAACTTTAATAAATTTGATCCTAGGGATCAAAACAAAGGTAAGCACCAGTTTGATAGGCCACGGTATGAAAATAAAAATAAAACCCCACAATTCGATGAAAGGAAATATGATGAAAGAAAATCTTTCAACCAAGGAAAAAGGTGGTGTAAAAATTGTAAGATGAACAATCATGACACTGACCATTGTAGAAGGAAACCTCCTCATTTTGCTGCTATGACATCGGGGAAAAAGGAAAAGAAGGTCAAACCTGAAGAATTACAGGAACCATACCACCCCCCAGTGTGTGAAGATGTCATCTGTAATGGTGTCACTATAAGGTGTTTTATATGATACCGGTTTAGATTACGATTCCGTTGTGAGTTCTCACCTGGTGCAGGCCGATCAATACACCACAGAAACAGTGGAGATTCAAACTGCAACCAAGGATGTAGCTACCATGACACTTCCCGTCGCCCGAATAAAAGTGAAAACGCGATATGTGGAAGGAATCATAAAAGCAGCAGTGATAAATGAGCCAATCTACCCTCTGATATTGGGGTGTAGATATGTCTTCTTGGGGAATCCCAAGAGACCTGTGATATTGGCAACAGTGCAGACCAGATCACAGTCTAAAAAGGAGGAGGATAATCCAATAAATACTCACCCAGATGAGATGAGGAAGGCACAGGCTGAGGACAAAACACTCAAGCCATGTTTCAAGAAGTTGCCCAAATCTCATACACCTCCAGGCAAGGGAGAGTTTTATATGAAGAACAAACTGATATATAGGAAGGCTGGATCTGAATCCAATGGTCACGGACAGCTGGTCCTTCCCACTTCATATAGGACTAAAGTGTTGGAATTAGGGCATGCGATTCCCTTCAGTGGTCATATGGGAATCAGCGCAACAGGACAGCGAATAGCTTGTCATTATTTCTGGCCAGGAATAACTGAAGATATCAAACGATATGTAAAATCCTGTCCAGAGTGCCAACGAGTAGCACCTAAACATTGGACTGCACCAGCAACTCTGGGGGAAATGCCCATAGTGGGAACACCCTTTGAGAGAGTTGCCGTGGATCTTGTGGGACCTCTCACCCGAACCAAGAGAAGGAACAGCTACATTCTGACTCTGGTGGACACTTGTTCTATGTGGGGAGAGGCAGTAGCCCTGTCATCGATTGATTCTAAACATGTGGCAGAGGCATTGCTCACAATTTTCACAAGGTTAGGCTTTCCCAATCAAATCTTGACTGATAATGGCTCTCAGTTCAAGGGGAAACTAACTGAAGAAGTTTTCAGGATCTTCCAGGCCAAACACTTCCATTGTAGTGTGTACCATCCCCAAGGGAACGGCCAAGTGGAAAGATTTAACGGCACGTTGATGTCGATCCTGAGAAAGTTGGCACACGAAAAACCAGATACATGGGACCAGTACCTGCACGCCGCCCTCTTTGCTTATCGGGAGGTACCCCATAGTTCAACCGGTATGGCCCCGGCAACATTATTGTTTGGAAGGCCAATAAAAGGTCCACTCGAAGCTTTGTTAAGAACGTGGACTGATGAAAAGGCAGAGGAAAACATTACATCTTCATACCAATATGTGAATGAGCTGACCACTCGTTTAAAAACTGGCTGGAAACTTGCCAATGAAAATTTGAAACAAGCCAGGAAGAAACATGCTGCCTATTATAACAGGAAGGCGAAAGACAGAGATTTGGCTGTGGGAGAGAAGGTACTGCTTCTTCTCCCCGGGAGTCAGAATAAGTTACAGATTGGATGGCAAGGTCCATATACAGTTTTAGAGAAGGTGTCTAGAACAAATTATAAGATAGATAAGAAGGGGAAAGAAAAAATCTATCATGTGAATCTCCTGAAGAAATATTTGGAAAGAGAACATCAGGAAGAGACACACTTGTTGACCTTGTCCATCGCCATGGAGATGAAAAAGGAACCACTTTCATCATTTGAATATCCATTACACCCCTGTGAGACAGCAGCACAGGTGAAAATCAGTACACATTTAACAAAAACTCAGAAAGAGAGAGTGCAACAGGTTCTAAATAATCATGCAGAGGTGTTAACAGACCGACCAGGGCATACAAACCTATTGGAATATGATATGAAACTGATAGACCCCACACCTGTCTGTATGAAACCATATTCGATTCCGTTTGCTAAGGAAAAAGCTTTGAAGGAAGAGATAGACTATCTATTGAAGGAAGGAATTATTTCACACAGTGAATCCTCATATAGTTCCGGTGTTGTACTCTTAAGGAAGCCCTCTGGAGAACATAGACTCTGTATAGATTACAGGAGACTGAATGCTATTACAGAAGGACAGGTGGATCCATTGCCGGATACAAATCAGCTGTTTGCCAGACTAAATAAAGCTAAATATTTCTCAAAAGTGGATCTGAGTAAAGGATACTATCAGATTCCAGTAAAGCCTGAGGTTAGACCATACCTAGCTTTTAGTACCTCAGAAGGACACTATGAGTTTAATAGATTGCCATTTGGATTGAAGAATGCGCCTAGTGTCTTCTCTAGAATGATGAGAAAATTATTGGACCCTCTGAATAATCCATGTATAACAAATTTCATGGATGATATCCTTATAGCAACAGAAACATTTGAGGAACACATTGACTCTCTGAAGATGCTGTTTGATCGACTTAGGGAAGCAAATTTAACAGCCCGACCAACCAAATGTTGCGTTGGATGTAAAGAATTGGAATTTTTGGGACACACAGTTTATCAGGGAAACATGACCCCTGACCCAAAGAATTTAGAGAAACTAAAGAAAGCCCCGAGACCACAAACCAAGAAGGACGTGAGATCCTTTGTCTCATTATGTGGTTTCTACCAGAAGTATATCAAAAACTTTAATTCCATATGTGCACCGTTAACTGATTTGACACGTAAAGGACATCCAGATCGCATTACATGGACACCACAATGTGAAATGACTTACCAAGAATTGAAGGAAAAGCTCACAAGTAAACCCATTTTGAAATTACCTGACTTAAGTCAAGAATTCATAGTAAGGACGGATGCCAGTAATATTGGGCTAGGTGCAACTCTACTACAGAAATCAGATGCATTGGATGGGGAATTAAGCCCAGTGGCATATGCTAGCAGAAAATTGAATAAAGCTGAAATCAATTACTCAACTAGCGAAAAAGAATGTCTTGCAGTAATATGGGCAATAAAGAAATTCAATATTTATCTGTATGGGAAGGCATTTAAGTTGCAAACGGATCACAAACCTTTATCGTTTCTAGCACAGGCTAGGCATGAGAACTCTAGGTTACTCCGATGGTCCTTACTTTTGGCTCCCTATAATTTTAGCATTGAGTATATATCTGGAAAAACAAATTTGGGAGCGGATTTTTTAAGCCGCCATCCGTGTGATGAGAATCACCGTAAACCCCAGAAATAATAATAAATTTCTCTATGTGTATATAGAATAAAGGACTGACATATAATGTCTGTTTTAAGAGGGGAGATGTCGTGAATTATTCTAATCCCCATATATAAATTAAAACGTAAATGCAAAGCCTAACAAATAAATTTAATAAAAGGAAAGAAGAATGGTAAAGAACAGTGCTGTCACAATGACTGTACTCGAAATCCCCCTTGTTTCGTCTACTTCGTCGCAAATTGTAACGCTTTCACGTTGATAGTAAAAGCCTACTGTATTATTACCCGCTTTCTTCAATGAAACGTGTACTGTATCACGCAAGCTGATCAATGACCTAGATTTAATATTTCATTCATTCCATACACGGCGTAACTAAAGACAGATGGACTAAAGGATAGAGAGAAGGGAGAGGCAGAAAGCCGAACACGTGCAACACTAAACACGCGTCGCGCGATACACAATTGCTGCCATCACGCGTGTAAGGCCACATGCACTAACTTTATTTCAAATCGACAGTGATAAAATTCACTACCCTTCCCAGAGTTAGGTTTTAAAATCCTGAAAAACGCTTATTAGGAATTATGACATTATACCGGTTTACGTTTGAAAACATTACAGTACCCAGACAGCACATCTTCGAAACAGGAGGTAGAAGAAATTGCATATTTTGAACGCAGCATATTAGCTCTATTAAATATATATATTTGGGTTCCTTAGGGTTTGCTGACAAAGAATATGTAAAACGTTACGCAAATAGTCTAGGAATTACCAAGTTATGGCCAAAATAAAATAGTGGGGGTGCCTGACAGCATGAAATCATTTCTGCTCATAAAATTTTTTTTATAACGTGTTTAAAAAAACATTACGTACGGAAATAGCCTACCATGTTAACTCCTATGTGATTGGAGCGCAACAAATGAAAGACTAAACACGATTGGTCGGACTATAAATACTATCTTGTGTTGTCAGGGGAAACGTGAGAAAGGGGTACTTTTTTGAAAAGATGTGTAGACATGGTTTCATTGGTTAGAGCTGCGAATATACACCATTCAGAGCGTCTGTTCATTGCCACATCTTGTAATAAACCTACTAAGAAGCAGTGCGTTGAGCACCAGTGTATATTTTTTTATAAAATAAAGCCTGGAACATCGGCAGATCGGAGTTGTGCTATATTCATTGCCATTCAACGTCACTGTGTAATATTTCCATGAATTGTGGTAAGCTTGTAATATTCAATATCTTTTAATGAAAATTGAATGTAAATTGATAATTTATGTCTGTATATATGTGTGGTTCAGTAGCGAACATGATGTAAAGCCTATAGGCTCCAGCCTGAACAGAAGGTGTCGGAGGAAAGTAAAACTGCATGGAATGGCCAAACAGTACACTGACACCTAGATTATTAACTAGAAAGAAATAATGCTGGAATTGCAGAGGCGTAGTAACCATTAGGGAGGGAAATACTGGTATAAAGTGTTTCAGATGAAGCTGACAGTTGGCCTAACGCTCTGAACTCAATGTTTGTGATGTATTGTGCTCAGTGTAAAAATAGAGTATAAATTAGTTCTGACGTAGAAGGTACAACCTTCTTGTTTCAGGGACCGTGGTCTTAAAGTTATTGAGCAGCACCTGGTCAGAGCTTTGCTGAAGCCAGAAGTGGACAGCATACTCCTTGGTCAATATAGCAACCAGTGGGGTGGCTCCAGAACTCATTACAGTTATCGAGCAGAGGAGTCTTTTACTGCAGTCATCACGCAAGATAAGAGAGTGTGGCCATGGAGCTCAACATTATGTACCCCCATCTTAAAATAACATTGTAACATAAAATTAAGAGGGGAAGTAAATTGTTTTAATACCAGGAACTGAGAACATCTCCAATACTAGTTCTAATAGAAACAAACTATTGAAGTCATGATGACAAATACCAACAGAGCTTGAACAAAACAAAACCAGTATTACCTCATATTACCACTACACAACTGACACACATAGGATACCATTGATAATATATGTCACTACATGAATCATATTAATAAATTCTGTACATATACCTTGTAATTAAAATTGATTGTGATTCCTGGTTCCCCTTGTATTTGAATCAGGACACATATACATTCATGACAGCAATGAATACATATTGTTATTTGAAAAGTTATCAGTGACTCCTTTAAGATATCCTCTTAGAGTGTTTTATGTATGTGAGTGTCACAGTGTTGTCAAGTGTGGTGGAATAAATTAAATTGTTTATCTGTCTGTTGTTGTTATGACTTACACTTCATCATACACATACCCTAGACATATAACGTAGTCATCACAATATTCCAGAATAATTCTGACTGAGGCATACATATGTGGCAGCAAGTAAGGTTATCTATAATACACTACTCTTATTAGATATAGATACCTTCACAGCTGATCTCAGTCAGTACACTAAGTCCCCTATAAATATTTATAACATCCCATTTTACCACATATATTGGGGTCTCGCCCTCGGGATTTTGAATCTTTCCCTATTACAAATATTGGGGGTAACTCACTTCAGGGAATAATAAGAATTAAAGGGTATCCTTGGGTGAAAATAAATAAGGTTGAGCTCACAGTGCCTGTGTTGTCCTAAGTTAATTAGTCATAGATACAATTGTTTAGTTGATTATTTTAGACATTTATCTGTTAGACAATGGCCGACCTGGCAAAATTTCGATCTGCTGCTGTAGAGACTGCGAAAGAGTTAGGAATGGACGGGCAAATTATGATTTCTTATGTCACTGCTGAATGTGACAAATATATTGAACGGGAAGAAAGAAGATTAGAAAAAGAGGCCGAAAGAAAATTAGAGGCTGACACTAAGAGGTTGCAGATTGAGGCTGAGGCTAAGAGGTTGCAGATTGAGGCTGACAAAGAGGCTAAAGCATTGGAAGCCGAGGAAAGAAGACAGGCTGCAGAAAGGGAAGAGAAGAAATAAGCTGCAGAAAGGGAAGAGAAGAAATTAGCTGCAGAAAGGGAAGACAAGAGATTAGCTGCAGAGAGGGAAGCAGAAAAGGAGGAGAAGAGATTACAAAGGGAACATGAGTTACGACTAAGGGAGTTTGAGTTTCAAGGCCATGCTCCTGAAAATGGTGCCAGTCCCTTTACCTCTGATGCTACTGCTAGCCAGGGAGCCTCAACCTCAGCTATGAATTTTCATTTAGATCATTTTGTTGAGAAAGACGATGATATAGAGAGCTATCTAAATAGGTATGAACTATTAGCTACCACATATGGGTTAGAGAGAGAAAGGTGGAGCTTAAAGTTATCTCAGGGACTTCGTGGGGCAGCTTATGAAGTTTTTGCAAAAATGAGCAGAAGTGATCAGGAAAATTATGACATGCTAAAGCAGGCTCTTTTGTTAAGATATGAAAAGAATGCAGAATTTTATAGGAAAAAATTTAGGAATGCTAAACTCCTGTCAGGTGAAACCTATCACCAGTTCTCTGCACGAATAGAGACATACTTGGAGAAATGGACTTCTCTGGGGAAAACCCAAGATCTTAAGGAAATGGTCCTTATAGAGCAATTAAGAGAGTCCATGGCTCCAGACCTGAGAAAGTTTCTCATGGAACAAGGTGCAGAGAGGCTGGGTGAGTTGCTAAATGTTGCTGAAAGGTATCAAGCAGCTCAAGCAGAGGTAACAGGTAATAAAAAGAAACAAGTGGATAACTTTAGGGCACCACAGAACTTTAATAAATTTGATCCTAGGGATCAAAACAAAGGTAAGCACCAGTTTGATAGGCCACGGTATGAAAATAAAAATAAAACCCCACAATTCGATGAAAGGAAATATGATGAAAGAAAATCTTTCAACCAAGGAAAAAGGTGGTGTAAAAATTGTAAGATGAACAATCATGACACTGACCATTGTAGAAGGAAACCTCCTCATTTTGCTGCTATGACATCGGGGAAAAAGGAAAAGAAGGTCAAACCTGAAGAATTACAGGAACCATACCACCCCCCAGTGTGTGAAGATGTCATCTGTAATGGTGTCACTATAAGGTGTTTATATGATACCGGTTTAGATTACGATTCCGTTGTGAGTTCTCACCTGGTGCAGGCCGATCAATACACCACAGAAACAGTGGAGATTCAAACTGCAACCAAGGATGTAGCTACCATGACACTTCCCGTCGCCCGAATAAAAGTGAAAACGCGATATGTGGAAGGAATCATAAAAGCAGCAGTGATAAATGAGCCAATCTACCCTCTGATATTGGGGTGTAGATATGTCTTCTTGGGGAATCCCAAGAGACCTGTGATATTGGCAACAGTGCAGACCAGATCACAGTCTAAAAAGGAGGAGGATAATCCAATAAATACTCACCCAGATGAGATGAGGAAGGCACAGGCTGAGGACAAAACACTCAAGCCATGTTTCAAGAAGTTGCCCAAATCTCATACACCTCCAGGCAAGGGAGAGTTTTATATGAAGAACAAACTGATATATAGGAAGGCTGGATCTGAATCAAATGGTCACGGACAGCTGGTCCTTCCCACTTCATATAGGACTAAAGTGTTGGAATTAGGGCATGCGATTCCCTTCAGTGGTCATATGGGAATCAGCGCAACAGGACAGCGAATAGCTTGTCATTATTTCTGGCCAGGAATAACTGAAGATATCAAACGATATGTAAAATCCTGTCCAGAGTGCCAACGAGTAGCACCTAAACATTGGACTGCACCAGCAACTCTGGGGGAAATGCCCATAGTGGGAACACCCTTTGAGAGAGTTGCCGTGGATCTTGTGGGACCTCTCACCCGAACCAAGAGAAGGAACAGCTACATTCTGACTCTGGTGGACACTTGTTCTATGTGGGGAGAGGCAGTAGCCCTGTCATCGATTGATTCTAAACATGTGGCAGAGGCATTGCTCACAATTTTCACAAGGTTAGGCTTTCCCAATCAAATCTTGACTGATAATGGCTCTCAGTTCAAGGGGAAACTAACTGAAGAAGTTTTCAGGATCTTCCAGGCCAAACACTTCCATTGTAGTGTGTACCATCCCCAAGGGAACGGCCAAGTGGAAAGATTTAACGGCACGTTGATGTCGATCCTGAGAAAGTTGGCACACGAAAAACCAGATACATGGGACCAGTACCTGCACGCCGCCCTCTTTGCTTATCGGGAGGTACCCCATAGTTCAACCGGTATGGCCCCGGCAACATTATTGTTTGGAAGGCCAATAAAAGGTCCACTCGAAGCTTTGTTAAGAACGTGGACTGATGAAAAGGCAGAGGAAAACATTACATCTTCATACCAATATGTGAATGAGCTGACCACTCGTTTAAAAAACTGGCTGGAAACTTGCCAATGAAAATTTGAAACAAGCCAGGAAGAAACATGCTGCCTATTATAACAGGAAGGCGAAAGACAGAGATTTAGCTGTGGGAGAGAAGGTACTGCTTCTTCTCCCCGGGAGTCAGAATAAGTTACAGATTGGATGGCAAGGTCCATATACAGTTTTAGAGAAGGTGTCTAGAACAAATTATAAGATAGATAAGAAGGGGAAAGAAAAAATCTATCATGTGAATCTCCTGAAGAAATATTTGGAAAGAGAACATCAGGAAGAGACACACTTGTTGACCTTGTCCATCGCCATGGAGATGAAAAAGGAACCACTTTCATCATTTGAATATCCATTACACCCCTGTGAGACAGCAGCACAGGTGAAAATCAGTACACATTTAACAAAAACTCAGAAAGAGAGAGTGCAACAGGTTCTAAATAATCATGCAGAGGTGTTAACAGACCGACCAGGGCATACAAACCTATTGGAATATGATATGAAACTGATAGACCCCACACCTGTCTGTATGAAACCATATTCGATTCCGTTTGCTAAGGAAAAAGCTTTGAAGGAAGAGATAGACTATCTATTGAAGGAAGGAATTATTTCACACAGTGAATCCTCATATAGTTCCGGTGTTGTACTCTTAAGGAAGCCCTCTGGAGAACATAGACTCTGTATAGATTACAGGAGACTGAATGCTATTACAGAAGGACAGGTGGATCCATTGCCGGATACAAATCAGCTGTTTGCCAGACTAAATAAAGCTAAATATTTCTCAAAAGTGGATCTGAGTAAAGGATACTATCAGATTCCAGTAAAGCCTGAGGTTAGACCATACCTAGCCTTTAGTACCTCAGAAGGACACTATGAGTTTAATAGATTGCCATTTGGATTGAAGAATGCGCCTAGTGTCTTCTCTAGAATGATGAGAAAATTATTGGCCCCTCTGAATAATCCATGTATAACAAATTTCATGGATGATATCCTTATAGCAACAGAAACATTTGAGGAACACATTGACTCTCTGAAGATGCTGTTTGATCGACTTAGGGAAGCAAATTTAACAGCCCGACCAACCAAATGTTGCGTTGGATGTAAAGAATTGGAATTTTTGGGACACACAGTTTATCAGGGAAACATGACCCCTGACCCAAAGAATTTAGAGAAACTAAAGAAAGCCCCGAGACCACAAACCAAGAAGGACGTGAGATCCTTTGTCTCATTATGTGGTTTCTACCAGAAGTATATCAAAAACTTTAATTCCATATGTGCACCGTTAACTGATTTGACACGTAAAGGACATCCAGATCGCATTACATGGACACCACAATGTGAAATGACTTACCAAGAATTGAAGGAAAAGCTCACAAGTAACCCATTTTGAAATTACCTGACTTAAGTCAAGAATTCATAGTAAGGACGGATGCAAGTAATATTGGGTTAGGTGCAACTCTACTACAGAAATCAGATGCATTGGATGGGGAATTAAGCCCAGTGGCATATGCTAGCAGAAAATTGAATAAAGCTGAAATCAATTACTCAACTAGCGAAAAAGAATGTCTTGCAGTAATATGGGCAATAAAGAAATTCAATATTTATCTGTATGGGAAGGCATTTAAGTTGCAAACGGATCACAAACCTTTATCGTTTCTAGCACAGGCTAGGCATGAGAACTCTAGGTTACTCCGATGGTCCTTACTTTTGGCTCCCTATAATTTTAGCATTGAGTATATATCTGGAAAAACAAATTTGGGAGCGGATTTTTTAAGCCGCCATCCGTGTGATGAGAATCACCGTAAACCCCAGAAATAATAATAAATTTCTCTATGTGTATATAGAATAAAGGACTGACATATAATGTCTGTTTTAAGAGGGGAGATGTCGTGAATTATTCTAATCCCCATATATAAATTAAAACGTAAATGCAAAGCCTAACAAATAAATTTAATAAAAGGAAAGAAGAATGGTAAAGAACAGTGCTGTCACAATGACTGTACTCGAAATCCCCCTTGTTTTCTACTTCGTCGGCAAATTGTAACGCTTTCACGTTGATAGTAAAAGCCTACTGTATTATTACCCGCTTTCTTCAATGAAACGTGTACTGTATCACGCAGGCTGATCAATGACCTAGATTTAATATTTCATTCATTCCATACACGGCGTAACTAAAGACAGATGGACTAAAGGATAGAGAGAAGGGAGAGGCAGAAAGCCGAACACGTGCAACACTAAACACGCGTCGCGCGATACACAATTGCTGCCATCACGCGTGTAAGGCCACATGCACTAACTTTATTTCAAATCGACAGTGATAAAATTCACTACCCTTCCCAGAGTTAGGTTTTAAAATCCTGAAAAAAACGCTTATTAGGAATTATGACATTATACCGGTTTACGTTTGAAAACATTACAGTACCCAGACAGCACATCTTCGAAACAGGAGGTAGAAGAAATTGCATATTTTGAACGCAGCATATTAGCTCTATTAAATATATATATTTGGGTTCCTTAGGGTTTGCTGACAAAGAATATGTAAAACGTTACGCAAATAGTCTAGGAATTACCAAGTTATGGCCAAAATAAAATAGTGGGGGTGCCTGACAGCATGAAATCATTTCTGCTCATAAAAATTTTTTATAACGTGTTTAAAAAAAACATTACGTACGGAAATAGCCTACCATGTTAACTCCTATGTGATTGGAGCGCAACAAATGAAAGACTAAACACGATTGGTCGGACTATAAATACTATCTTGTGTTGTCAGGGGAAACGTGAGAAAGGGGTACTTTTTTGAAAAGATGTGTAGACATGGTTTCATTGGTTAGAGCTGCGAATATACACCATTCAGAGCGTCTGTTCATTGCCACATCTTGTAATAAACCTACTAAGAAGCAGTGCGTTGAGCACCAGTGTATATTTTTTTATAAAATAAAGCCTGGAACATCGGCAGATCGGAGTTGTGCTATATTCATTGCCATTCAACGTCACTGTGTAATATTTCCATGAATTGTGGTAAGCTTGTAATATTCAATATCTTTTAATGAAAATTGAATGTAAATTGATAATTTATGTCTGTATATATGTGTGGTTCAGTAGCGAACATGATGTAAAGCCTATAGGCTCCAGCCTGAACAGAAGGTGTCGGAGGAAAGTAAAACTGCATGGAATGGCCAAACAGTACACTGACACCTAGATTATTAACTAGAAAGAAATAATGCTGGAATTGCAGAGGCGTAGTAACCATTAGGGAGGGAAATACTGGTATAAAGTGTTTCAGATGAAGCTGACAGTTGGCCTAACGCTCTGAACTCAATGTTTGTGATGTATTGTGCTCAGTGTAAAAATAGAGTATAAATTAGTTCTGACGTAGAAGGTACAACCTTCTTGTTTCAGGGACCGTGGTCTTAAAGTTATTGAGCAGCACCTGGTCAGAGCTTTGCTGAAGCCAGAAGTGGACAGCATACTCCTTGGTCAATATAGCAACCAGTGGGGTGGCTCCAGAACTCATTACAGTTATCGAGCAGAGGAGTCTTTTACTGCAGTCATCACGCAAGATAAGAGAGTGTGGCCATGGAGCTCAACATTATGTACCCCCATCTTAAAATAACATTGTAACATAAAATTAAGAGGGGAAGTAAATTGTTTTAATACCAGGAACTGAGAACATCTCCAATACTAGTTCTAATAGAAACAAACTATTGAAGTCATGATGACAAATACCAACAGAGCTTGAACAAAACAAAACCAGTATTACCTCATATTACCACTACACAACTGACACACATAGGATACCATTGATAATATATGTCACTACATGAATCATATTAATAAATTCTGTACATATACCTTGTAATTAAAATTGATTGTGATTCCTGGTTCCCCTTGTATTTGAATCAGGACACATATACATTCATGACAGCAATGAATACATATTGTTATTTGAAAAGTTATCAGTGACTCCTTTAAGATATCCTCTTAGAGTGTTTTATGTATGTGAGTGTCACAGTGTTGTCAAGTGTGGTGGAATAAATTAAATTGTTTATCTGTCTGTTGTTGTTATGACTTACACTTCATCATACACATACCCTAGACATATAACGTAGTCATCACAATATTCCAGAATAATTCTGACTGAGGCATACATATGTGGCAGCAAGTAAGGTTATCTATAATACACTACTCTTATTAGATATAGATACCTTCACAGCTGATCTCAGTCAGTACACTAAGTCCCCTATAAATATTTATAACATCCCATTTTACCACACCTACATTCGATATTATATCATTTGTTCGGAAAAATAATCACATGAGGGGGGCAGATAATCAGAACTCATAAAGTAATCGAAAAGTTTACGATTGTATGAATAGGGACTGAGGTTGTTATCTTTCAGATAAATGTGGAAGATAGTTCCAGAGATGAGCAGCAGAGTAAGCTAAGCTTTTCTTGAATAAGTCAAGCCTAGGCTTGGGCACTTGTATTTTGTTAAGGCGTTGACTGCGTCTTTCACTGTATTTGAACATTGGCCACAGATATGTTGGAGCATTCTGTGACAGGATTTTGTGAACAAATTTAGCTTTGTTGAACAGAAAGCGCTTTCTTAGAGGCAGTATTTTGAGATCTTTATATAGATCTACACACTGTGCTTGGCAGTTGTCAGAAACTAGACGCACTGCACGCTTTTGTAGTAAATGGAGTCTTTTTGTATTGGACATAGAACAACCATCCCAGATTGTGGAGCAATAGTCAAGGTTTGTTTGTATGTGAGATATATAGAACAATTTACGTGCATCTTCATCTAGGAAATGTTTGATTTTAGCTAACTGGTAAACTTTCTGTGCCGTTTGCTTGGTCAGTGCATGAACATGTGAGTTCCAATTTAGATGCTGGTCAACGACTATTCCTAGAGTTTTATGTTCATTAACGTTTTCAATTGGTAAGGTACCTATATAGATCTGAAGTGTTCTTTTCTCTGAATTTTGTAATTTTTGTCTAGTTGATATTAACATGCACTTTGTTTTAATTATATTAATTAGCATGCGATTTCCGATGTTCCACCTAATCAGATTGTCTGTATCTTTTTGTAACGATAGTTCGAGTGTGTTGCAACTTGTATCACTCGTGTAGACAGTACAGTCATCAGCAAATAGGTCACAGGATGCGTGCTCGATGTGCAGTGGAAGGTCATTAATGTATATGGCAAAAAGTAGAGGCCCAAGAATAGAGCCCTGAGGAACGCCGGTATTTATTACGGTTGGATTTGAGCAAGAGTTATTGTAAGAAACTACATGTTTTCTGTCTGACAGGAATGATTTAATTATCGTCACTAGTTGAAGGTTTACTTTTGATGTTTCTAGTTTTCTAATTAAAATAGCGTGATCTATCATATCAAATGCTTTTTTAAAGTCTACAAAAACTGCCCCACATATGTTATCGTTATTAATATTTAAGTGCCAGTTGTCAATCATCTTAGTTAGAGCTGTGTGACATGAATGTTTAGGTCTAAACCCCGACTGACTATCAATTAGCAAGCCGTTGTTAACTAAGTGTTGTAGTGTTATTTTATGTATGTGTTTTTTCTAGTGGTTTGGATAGCGATGATATTAAGGAGATTGGCCTATAGTTACCAAGGTTATTATTGTCGGAAGAGCCAGGTTTTAAGAGAGGATATACCTTAGCGACTTTAAAGTGCCACGGAAAGTAACTCCGTGCGATACATTGATTGTATATGTATGTAAGCGAATCACTAATAGCTGGAGCCGCATAACGCAGTATTCGATTACTGACTCCGTCAAGTCCTGATGAGTTATTATCTTTAAGTCCTAGAAGATATTTATATACTTCATTAACTGTCATAAACGGAATGTTGGATGGGATTGTGTTGGTACATTTGTTCTCACAAAATACTGACAACCTGCCTAAGTCACAAGGTGAATTTGGTATTGTAGATTTAAGACTGTTTATTTCTGCCTGAAGGTAATAGCTAAAGTCTGTGCAAGTAAATGAAGTGTTAGGAGTTGACGAGACTGACAGATTTCGCTTGTTCGCTAAGGTGTTGATTGCTTTCCATATATCTTTACTGTTTGTTTTGTTCTGAACCAAATTTTTAAAGTAATTTCTTTTTTCACTACGAATTAAATATTGCACTTTGTTCCTCTGTGCTCTGTATGTGTTAAAGGCCTTGTTTTTGTGAGCTTGATCTCTCTGCCTCATGGCGTCTAGCACTGCTTGTGTGATCCAAGGAGATTTGACCTGTCGTTTCACACGAACTTCTTTAGTTGGTGCGTGGTTATCAAACACACAAAGAAAGATACGTGTCCAATGGGCAATGGCGTCATCGGGATCAGAAATCTGGTAAACACTGGCAAGAGGTGCAGTTCGCAAATCATGTAAAAATATTTCACGGTTGAAATTTTTAAAACTTCTAAATTTAATACTGATATGTTTATTTCTTGGAGCTTTATATTTATTCTTTGACCACGTGCAACATATAGGATAGTGGTCACTCATCGCGACAGTAGGAACAGAGCATTCTATAATGTTTTCTGCACAGGTGACGTAGATGTGGTCAATTGTTGTGGATGATACATTTGTTACCCTGGTAGGCTGGTTGACTATTTGTTTTAGGTTGTAAGATAGTATGATGTTTTCCCACGTTTGGTTTGTGTTATGCATGTCGATGTTGAAATCGCCTAGAAGAATAATTTCTTTGGCAGTGGTAAATACTTTATCCATCATGGTGGTGAAATCTTCGTACCAGATGGCTCCAGCACTGGGATTTCTATAAAGATACCCGACTAGAAATTGTCCCTGAGTCGGTAGTTTTATTTCTAACCATATGCACTCGGTCTCTGCTGTCTCTAAATTACTTCTGTGGCGATAACTAATAGAAGTGGAAATATATACTACTATACCTGTTTCTAGCTTTCTACTTGAGTCTCGCCGAACTGTTTTGAAGCCATTTAGGGCAATTTCATCATCTGATATTTTTGTCGTTTAAACGACTTTCGGAAAGTCCAAAAACATGAAAATTTTTATTCAGAATTTGTGTAAGCTCAGGAAGTTTGCCTAATAAATGGTAAATGTTCAGGTGGCCCAGCCGTAGACCATCCTTAATTAGCCATTGTGTCTGATAGGTATGCATTTTATTTTGGCGAGTGGTTTAAAAAGGAAAATAACAAAAGCAATTTTAAATACGAAACCCACGAAAATTTAAACAAATTAACGTCACCAAGTAAGTGAAAATACAAATGTTAGTACTTAACGTACGAACACTTGGTACAAGTATTGCTAAAAAATTGCAATTAACTGAAATTGTCAGTAGTATATTAAAATAGTCACACAAAAGTAGGCACGCACGTTTTCACACCACAACACTAAAATTCTAACAAAGTAATTAAGCAACACTGAGAGAATACGAATTAAAAAGTAAATAAAATAAAATCTTGCAAATTATGAAGAAAAAAAACTGTCGAAGGCCTGTAGCCAATGAAATTAGAGTGTTTTGAGAAAGTAACAAAGTACTTATTACTTTATGCGTCACAGTAATCAACTAATTTTTCACGGGAGAGACGGCTTTGGTCGCAGGGATTAAGTCAATAACAAAAATAAAAAAAATAAAAAAAAAGGATTAAGGACCAAGGACTAGAATGGAACCAGGCCACGAGGAAGACAGCCGATAGGATAGTCTGGCACTCTCTCTTCCAAACCTCTACACCTTACGGTAGAAGGGGAACGACTAAGTAAGTAAGTAAGTATCATCAACATCATGACCGTTATTCTGTTCCCTACGGAGCATGAAAACACCACTGCATCTGGTGGATGCCTACACCCAGCATTCACATGCTCTTGCAGCAGTGTTTCCACTAACAATTAATTTTACACGATGACGTTGCCAGCCTCGTGTTTAATCTCATATTGGTTACCCTGTACGACATGCCAGACAAGTACAATATCACGGCAGAAATTACGATAGAAATAAAGAACAGCGAGGCGTAATCTTCCATGTCGTCGAAATAATTCGCCCTCCTCGTTCGGGGTCAGGATTAAGGTTAAAATGTAGGATTAAATTTCAGATTCCTAAACCTAACCCTAAATCTTACCTATTATCACTGCATCTATGAATTCTTTTCTAAAGGCCGTATAGAACACGCGTCCCACTATTATTAATTTCAATTTAAATTACTAACACACTGTAACACCATCATCATTAATCATTTGGTATTTTAACGGGAATATATAGTAACACATATGCCATATACTTCATACACAAAAAAAAAAGGTTTAACAAATTTATCACAGTAAGGATAATCCTTTCCACATCGCATATGAAAGTCGTTGCCAAATGAAAAATAAATCACCAAAATATAACTGGAACAATCACTGCAGAGATTTCATTTACCACAACAGCCATCCAAGCTCCTACTAAAACAGCCAGAACTATTAATCCGATTTTTCAAGAAGAAGAAAAAAATTCCCAATTTTTGACAGGGCTCGGGGCGCACTGCTCAACGAGAAGGAACGGATCCACGGTGATAGACAGAACGATGTGGAGGTATTGTCAGATGGGTGGGCAGGGCGAGCTTAGTGGCGTGGAGGAGATAGGACCGAGGGGAGGGAAGAGAACGGGTAGCCGTCAGAGGAGGGTGAGCCAGGGAGTCTAGGCTGTCGTAGCCAGGCCAGACAAAGTTAGAGAGACCGTTGGCAAATATTAGGATCAAAGAAAGTGAAGGGAAAGATTCAACACGGGCTGATAAAGGACATGAGCTGTCAAATATGTCGACAAATGTCTTCAGGAGAAACAACATTAAAAAATAAACAAACAAATGAAAATGAAGACACATGACTGAAAAAAAGAAATTTAAAAAGACTATAACGTGTTGAGAACACAAATCACACGTTTGTATATTATGATGTGAACTAATAATTAATAACAACGGATAGAAGACGCATCTCAGAAGTGAAGAGCAGAATAGCTCAGGCAAAAAACAGCATTCTACGAGATGATGAGTATTTTATGCAACGGTTGTCACTGGAAGTAAGAAAGAGTTCATCAGTGTTATATAGAAGCAACCGTGAAGTATGGGAGTGAGTCATGGACAGTTAGTAAACAAGTATGGAAAGCACTTCAGACAACAGAGATGTGGTTTTACAGAAGAATGTTAAAAATAAAATGGACAGCCAAACAAGAGTAATGCGGATGTCCTGAAAGAGGCCAACGCGCAAAGGAAACTTATTTCACAAGTTAGAACGAAGCAATCCACTTTTTTGAGGCATGTTATGAGAAGAGGAAAGCTAGAATATATCGTAACAACAGGTAAGAGAATATATCGTAATAACAGGTAAGAGAATATATCGTAATAACAGGTAAGAGAATATATCGTAATAACAGGTAAGATTGACGCAAAAAGATATAGAGGAAGACAAACATAGCAAATACTGGACAGTTTGACATTGTGGCATGGAAGGAGGTCAACAACAGAATTGATAAATTACACTAGAGACAGGAAGGTGTGGAGAAACATGATCTTCTATGCCACTAGGCACGGTACTTGAAGAAGACGAAGATGTGAACTGCTTTTAGCACTTTATTGTTTCAATACCCTTTAGCTCCCCAAGGAGCATAGGCCTTCAACAAACACTTGCCAAGTCTTCCTGTCCTGTGCCCTCCGCTCAAGTTCATTGAGCAAACTTTATTGTTTGCTTCCTTTAAATTTTTGTTTAAGAACTATAAATCTCAACATGTTCAGTTAAATGTTTTATTAATTATGTCACTGTGAATTTGTTTGTTTGTTTAGTTTTTGTTTGTTTGTTTGTTTGTTTGTTTTTTTGTTTTGTATCTTTGTTTTTTATACTTATTTCATATTCTTCAGCTTGAATAAAACAAGTCATTCAATTATGCAAACTTTCGCGCGGAAAAAAAAATTGAGGTATTAGCCAATAATTAATTTTTGCTAACTTTAGCACCGAGAAATTTGTGATTTAAAGCAACCATTAATTTCTGCGAACTTTAATATTGATAATTTTGTGATTTAAGCCAATCATTAATTTTAGCAAACTTTAACATGGAGACATTTGTGATTTTTAAGTCAGTCATTAATTTTTGTAAACTGTTAACATTTATAATTTTGTGATTCAAACCAGCAATTAATGGAGCCATTTGTGATTTAAGCCAATCGTTAATTTTTGCAAACTTTAACATGGAGACATTTTTTAAAATTAAAGTTCATCGTTAATTTTTGTAAACTTTAACACGGCCAAATTTTTTATTTAAGTCAATCGTTAATTTTTGCAAACACTTTCACTAGGAATAGTTTTATTTCAACCTATCATTAATTTTTGCTAACGTTAACAGTGAGAAATTTGTTATTTCAGCCAATCGTTAATTTTTACAAACTTTAACTCTGAGAAATTTGTGATTTATAGTGTTGCAAACTTTTACACGAAAATATTTTTGATTTAAGCCAGTCGCCAGTCGTTAATGTTTGCAAACCTTATCACGGAGAAATTTGTTATTTAAGCCAATCGTTAATTTTTACCAACTTTAACTCGGAGAAATTTGTGATTTAAGCTAATCGTTAAGTTTTGCTAACTTTTACACGAAGAGATTTTTGATGTAAGCCAGTCGTTAATGTTTGCAAACTATAACAAGGAGAAATTATTAACTTAAGCCAATCGTTAATTTTTGAAAACTTTAACACTGGGAATGTCTTTTTATTTCAATCAATCATTGATGGTTGCTAACTTTAACACTGGGAATTTCTTTTTATTTCAACCAATCACTGATGGCTGCTAACTTTAACAAGGAGATGTGATTAAGTAACAAGTCTAATCTGCTGCGTGTACATCCCGGAGCTCTTCTGAGGAAATAAAGTAAAAACAGGCTTGCCAATATATAAATGAAATAGACAAAAAGTCGCTGACCAGTGTGAGACATAACACCTTTGGGAAATTCTGTGGTCAAATTTTGAATCAAAGTTAATTTTGCCACCTTTTGCCGACCGCCTTGCCGTAAGAGGTAACAGATATAAGGTTATACCATTGTCTCAAGAACATTCTGCCACTGGACCAAGTGATATTCTGCTCTAGGGTGTAATAGCAGTTGTAGTGCAGGCATTATTGTGGCAACGTCACCATTTAAAATAAATTGCTTCCTAAACCAGTGCTGGGAAAAGCATATGAAAGCTTTGATGCAGACTTCCTGCTGGGGGGGGGGGGGGGGGGGGGGGGGGGGGGAGAAGCAGATGCAGCGAACCATGTTCCGTCAGCACTGAAAAGAGAAATTTCGATGATCAGGATGACAATTTAATCTGACATGGTTGTCTGACATTTTAACGCTTGTTAAGATATTAAAATAAATTAACGTATTCTAATTAACCCTTTTTTCCATTTCGCTCCTTATGGAGCATGGAGCCACCACTTCAGCCGGTCCCTGTGCAGGAAGCCTGCACCGACGCATTCATATGTTCTTGCACACGGGGTTTATGTAGCAATTTGTTTTACACGATGAGGTTGCCAGTGTCGTCTGTAATTGGATTTTAATGTTGTATTTCCATTCATCAAGTATTCTAATTATTCTGCCTTGTAAAGTAAAAGGATCCCGTTACACGCCCTTTGAGGCATTGTGACAGGTTGTGAAGATAGACTACATGGATCCGTCCGCTTGACTCCCAGCGTTGCCCCTCATTTCGTTTCAACCTTGCTTTCCTCATTAGCATGCACGGTTGTTACGCATAATCCATGATTTTTTTGCTAGCTGTCGAACTCATAGTTTTAGCCACGCCTATTTGTCTTGTTTCACGCGCTGACGAGAGGCTATTCAGATCTAGAACTGTCATTCCTTCTAAAGGGGACGGGCCAAGTACGTTTGCCTGAAAGCTCGTTGGACCATCTGACAGCGCACAGTCCCAAAAACACGTGCAAGGCAATAGCTTTTGAAAGTTCCCTACGGCTAGACAATCGCTGAGATCAGAAGCCTTTTGATGTCGATTTCACCGGGTAACAAAGCGAACGGAGAAACCCTTTATCGGGAAAGAAACCCCGCTGATTTGTGCTGATCTGCCGAGGCGCGACTTTCGCCATCCTCTAGCAAAATTACGCTATTTCAGTATATATACTTCATCTATCAAACTCAGTTATCAGTCACTTCAGGAAATTTTTGAAAATATCTAGCTCGATATCATAAGAGCCATAGTACAAAGTGGATTACTAGATTTCATGGAGATAGTTTAATTTTTCTGTTTTGTGGTAATATATATATTAGCATTTTTGTGATTTCTTGCGTTAAGTATCAGTATAATTCACTGAGATTTCTAGGCGCTTTAACTGATCTATTAAATAACGCATGGCTATTTTATTCCAGATGGTTTAATTAACTAATGATGGAGCCGCGCTAGCGTAGTGGTTACAACACCGCTCTGGCGACCGGGTGATTCGGGATCAAACTCGGGCGACGGCATTTGAGGATTTTTCGTCGACCGGGATTTGGACTGGATTAACTCGAGACCTGGCGAGAACATTTGAAGAAGTGTCGTCGACCAGGGATTGGCGGCTCCTGAGCCGACCCAGCTCTAATGGATACCTCCGAAATCGGCGAGTATCTGCCTGAATGGCGAGGGACACCTGTCTCTGTACAAGAAAAGGGATACTCACGTAAAATCAATGTCAGGTTAGACATTAATAATAACCTGAGATTTCGCCTCGAGTATTAGCGGGCGTACGGAAAAAAAATTAACTAATAAGATGCTAGGTGTTTGATAATTGACGGAATACAATTTACTTCTATCCATTTTGTGTAATTTTGTAAATGACTAGTGTTTATACCTCGTGCTAAAAGCGATAAGATAAGCTAGACCTTGTGGTTTTTAATCTAATTTAATAACGGAGTGGATAAGAGGTCTTACCTTAACGCGTGTTAATATATGATATTGATATTGTGGTTAAATATTTGTGTTTCTTTCTACATCTAAGCTGATCACACCCAGTGAACTAGTGGTCTTATGAACTTGTGGTCGTATGGTCTCAGTCTTATAATCTTATAAGCATCCAGATATATTATAATATTGTTGGGTGTTCGATTTGTGACCTGTGCGGTCCATTTTCTTCATTCATGAAAGAGACCAAACTAGAAAAAATAACTGTATAATATTAACTGGACCGGAAGACTACAATAGTTTTATTTATATCAATATCATCAGTCAGATGTGGCAAAATATATATATTTATCTGACATATGACAGTAGTTTTTTTCACGGGATTATACTCAAGAGAACTCACTGTTCAGTCTCGGCCATCACATTAGAGAACAGCCGAGACTTATTATCATTTACATTTTCATAACGTACCAGAGTGTCTCCGCCACCAGAGGCCAGACAACCCCGGAACCATATATTTTTTGGTCTATTACGGTGACCATCGCTACTAAGACTTATTCCAACCAACTAAACGCAGTGATACTGGAATTATCCAGGAACAATAATTAATGCACCAACTTCAGCGACTACCCTATTTAAGCAGTCGGCACCAAGGATAGTCTGGGGCTGGATTTGGCAATAATAGTCTGACACTGTAGAGTCAGAGTACATATTAGTGTTTGTTTCCAACGGAATATCTGCGACAACTATTGGGTAAGCGAATATGAGTGTGGCCACAGTATGACTGGATGAATGAACAGAAAGAGAGAAACACATTTTCCTTTGTTACCACCATCATACAAATCTTCTGGGTTTTTTTTCTTACTAACCTGAGTATTTACGGAATAGTTTAATTAGGAACTTTTCCTTTTCCCTTACTGACTATTCCATACCTTATTGTTAAATTTTGATCTTGTGGGTTAATTAATCTCTGTTGTGATCTTCTTAGCTTTTCCTTTACAAGAGGGGAGTACCTATTGGGTTAATTTATTTGTCTGTAAACCATGCTTTATAAATGTATATGCTTGATGTTGTGAATTTCTAGTAATAATAAACTTAATGAACCTTAAGTTATGGTGTTGGTCAACTCCTACCCATACATGTTATCCATAGTTTGTTTTCACGTTTGTGCGTATTTGTCACATAATTTTGTGTAAGTGGGTGCAGTGTAACTTGTATTTGGTATAAGGAGAGAAAGTGCGTCTGATTTAAATATAGTCGTAAGATAGGCTGGATTAGAGAAATTACTCAATCCAGAGACTGTTCTTTCTCTTACACTATCACCTCGTGAGAAAAACTATTTCTTACACCTTACTCTCACATAGTTATCACTATCACCTCTGCTCGGCCAGGACCATAAATATCTCAGACCTATCTTATAAAAAAATACGACAGGCATATTAGGAATATGTTGTTAGGCCCATATTTTCTTGACCGTTGGCACACTAGGGGAGATGTGGTCAGCATCAAGCCGGCCGCCTTAACCTTCCCAGAGTTGCTCTGCCTTATAGCTAAAGATATCTTATTTCTAACAAGAAAACTTAATTTACATAATAACATCTCCAGCAATATGCATAAAGCACATTGCTTAATATGGTTGGATCTGCGGACATGAATGGAAATAAAATAGGGGGGGGGGGGGGGGGCAATGGGACAGAGTTACGTGTAAATGTAAAAGACAGAGGAGAAACACCGAGACATGTAAACAGCGCCGGATTAACCAACTAATGCTTAAGCACAGCCCACAAATGGTGCCCCCGTCGGCCCTTCCATTGCTTAACTGACAAGACAGTAAGACTCAAGTGCTGAAGGTGAAATAAGAGATTGAAAATTCAGTTTTCTTCCTGGCCAGACCCCACAACTATATTAAATAAAAATAAACACTGAAATTCATGCAGAAAATCGTTTTTAAGACAAATATACTGAATTTTAGGTATATGTCTGATACATATCAAACTTTTAGTCACTCACCATAGCAAAGAAAACGTTTTCTTTTTAACAATTCGGATTAATGTCGAACACGGCAGATAAGGACAATTACAAAAAAATTCAACTAAGTCGAGTGTGGCAGTGAAAGAGAGTTGAGAGTTAAGGGCATGATAACTAGAGGGAAAAATTATGTCGTGCCCTCCCCCCTTTCCCTTATCGCCCTAACCATGTGCTTATTTTGCTTAACGGTTAATCCAGCAATGCTTGTAAATATAAAAATGAGAGGACACAGGGAAATATAAGCAATTAAAATGTCGTTATTAAGGACAAGAAAGAACATTTACTTTGCAACTGAAAAGAGCAAATGCCAGAATATTTCGAGAAACTTTTAAATAGACCAACTCCACAAAATCCCGTAGACATCAAACCGGTATAAAAGAAGTTACAAGTAAATTGGACCAATAAGTCAACCGAGGAAGAAATAAAGAAAGCCATAAAGCTTCAAAAAGGCGGAAAAGCCGATAGAGAAAATGGCAGTCCAGCGGAGACCATCAAAGCCGATATTGACACCCATATATAGACATTAGACAAATTAATCTGAGAGCAAATACGAGCAGACGGGAAGGGAAGAATTTCTGATCGAATTGCCAAATAAGGGGGATTTATAGGAGTGCACGTAGTATAGAGGATACATGTTATTATCAGTGCAAGGAAAAAAACATAAAAGGGGACCATCCTTGGTAGATTGAAAGTGTCCAAAGACAGAAAGCTGAGAGAATAAAATGCAGACTTTCGGCAAGGCAGATCATGCACATACCTGACAGCCACACTACTCGTAATAATTTAAAAAGAACCGGTGGAATTGAACTCACCACTTTCATTCCACTATGTGGACTACCCAAAAGCATTCAACAGTTTAGACCAGGAGTCGGCTACCGGTCGATCTTGATGTGCCAATAGATCCAAGGCATCATTTGGTAGATCTTTATGGATGGAGGGGGTAACAAGAATTTTATCCTAGGTAAATTTCGGACAAGTCTCTCAAACAGGCACTTAAAAGCGCGGTGTCCCCAGGTTTAAAGGTACTTTCACTACATTCCCAGTGAAAACTCGCAAGCTAACTTACTCAAATTCACTTTATTCTGGAACTGTATAAGATAAATAGCAATTTTTTCTTTGAAGTGAAGTTAATAATTCGGTAAAATATTTAGTTTTAATTTTCCATCGCCCTTGTTGACGGGATTGCATGAAGCAGATTGTGACGTATAATGGAAATATTGATACAGTAATCTGACAGCCTTTGCTTTCCCATTTAGTGTCTACCATTGGCTAAGCCAAACCACGCAATTTTCTGTCTGTATGACTCACCTTTGAATCCACGCCCTTTTTCTGGGAACATAACAACAGAGTTGTTTACCAACTTTTCGCAACCTGCCAGTCTTAAAAGGGGAGCGAATCACGTTTGTTTACTTAAGTTTCTCACGCAAGCTGATTTGCCAATTATCGGTCATTAGACAGAGGCGCGTGGAAACAACGGACTGTTTGAAGAGATACACGGGCGATAATATTTTCCCGACCACCTTTGATGTTCGTACGTTCAGGGGGAGGAAAATGTTTGATCTACGAAAGGGGACGTAATCTAAGAGAGGCCCGTTGCACGGCCAAGTCTTCTGATGTCGGTGAGCATCGCTGAGTGGAGCGAACGAACAAAGCTTTCATTTGGGAAACGCAGTTTCCTGATTTCTCTGCTATGCAGAATGTGTGAATTATAACATCCTCTAGAGATATAACACCATGATCTGTATATATAATGCGTTCTCTCCAATTCAGTTATTAGAGTCGCTCAGAAATTTTTGGAAAATCTAAACACGCCAGACCAGAACCATTTCTTCGCTAAATGTGTTAAATTGTCTCTTGGGGATTTCATTTTCTGATTTGTGGTAATAGAAATTGTGCTTAAGTGTTAAAATGTGTTAAGTTTACCATTTTAATTCACTGTAATTCCCAAGCGTTTAAAACTAGTGAAATAACATAACGCGTAGATATTTTCTTGCCAGTTGTTCTTACACAAGAAGATACGGCTTAGCTGACTGAGATTATTACGCGTGGCGGATGAGTGACAGGATAGAATTCGCAGTATATTTCATTGTGTGAAATTCTATAAATGACTAGTGTTAATATCAGGTGGCAAAACAATAGACGCCGACAATCGATAGCTAGTAATGACAGGCGATATTTGTTAAAGTGCGCGTATGGATAACTTACTTACTTAGTCGTTCCCCTTCTACCGTGAGGTGTAGAGGTTTGGAAGAGAGAGCGCCAGACCATTCTATCAGCTGTCTTCTTCCTGGCCTGGTTCCATTCTAGTCCTCGGTCCTTCAAAGTGTGGAGGTCTGGAATTGCTTGTCGTGGTAGCCGATCTGCTCCCATGCTGCAGACATGGCCAAACCATCTTAGTTGGGACTGTTCTATTTGGGTCTGCAGCGGATGGGAGTTAGGCCTTAATCGTCAGGTGGCAAAACAATAGACGCCGACAATCGATAGCTAGTAATGACAGGCGATATTTGTTAAAGTGCGCGTATGGATAAATGAAATAATAATTGACTTTGTGCGCTGTTCATTTTCTCGTGGGCAATAACGGGTGAGGGCGCATACCCTTTTTCCCGACATGCCATAGCGGAAAACTTACGTGTGGATAGGATAGTAGCATATATTTTTCATAAATGTTCTTTTCTTTCTAATATAGTACCTGATCAAAACCAGCGGCCAGCGGTCTTACTATTATTTTGGGTCTTCGATTGTTGGGCTAGTTAGGTCCTTTTTCTTCATTCAGTGAAGGATTAATGGTGTCTTCTTCGTGGCTTACAAGTCCCAAGTTCCTTCGTGAACCGGTTGGGCCCAATAGACAGATAAATATTAATATAAAATCTTAACTGGGCTGTACCTTACCCATAATTATTTATTCAATTTTTCCAGTCCACTGGGCATACGAAAGAACATATATTCCTGACGTTTGGCAGCCGTACCAACGGAGTGATCCAGAAAGCTACGCTGTTTCAAAATCGGCACTCACCATAGAGCCAGCCGATAGGATTTATCATTTTTACATATTGTAACATTTGTCTTAGCAACCAGATGCTTCGCAATACTGGAATTATTGTTCTCCTTTTGCAATTGTCAACGTCGAGCACGTCTTGTTTCAGTAACTATTCGCGGTGACACTTGTTTCATCCAGGGAAAACTAAACCACCAAATTTGGCGTCCACCTTGTAATTATTATTCGATATATAGGCTGGACTGGGCCCATATTTGGGCAACCTACCTGACAGTATAGGTTCAGGAACTATTGTAATTTTTTCAAGGGGATATCAACACCACGAGTGGGTAAGCGAGATTGTTTGTGGCCACGTATGAGAGAGAGAGAGAGAGAGAGAGAGAGAGAGAGAATATATTCCTTTGTTACAATCATTGTACTAACTTCTTTTTTTTTATTTCGCTAAACTTGTGTACTTTACTGAGTAGTAATTTAGTGGGAACTTGTTCTTCCCAGTCTATTCTGTAACCTAGTGTTAATCTTTGACCTTTGAGTTATTAACTTCTTTTGGAATCCTTTCTCAACAAGAGGGGAGGGCACTTATTCGGTTATTTTCATATGTCTATAAACATGATTTTGATTTCTCTATATGTATTGATGTTGTAAAAGTTTAATGATAATAAACAACAAAAAGAACTATACTTTGTGTGTTGGTCAGACCCATACCCAATTACCCATAGTTTTTCACGTTTGTGTGTCTTGTTGTCACATAACTGTGTGTGGGTGTGTTTAGTTTAACGTATATTTCTAGATGTAAGGGCTGCAAGATTGTCTGACACTAAATTATAGTCGTTATAGATAGGCTGGACTAGAGAAACTATTCAGTCCAGAGACAAATCTTCTCCTTAACTATTCACTCGTGAAATCTATTTCTTACACCTTTATTCTCACATATTTACCACTATCACCTCTGCTCAGACGGGACCATAAATATCTTCTAACCTATCAAAAAATTTACGACACAGATCTTACGATAAAAGATACAAGTTACATACAAACTGGACTTATTCAGAAGTCTAGATGCTCTGGAAACTGTCATGATTTTATTCAGGCAGCTCTCGAGAGACCTCGGTGTTTTTAAAGTAGACCCCATAGCTCCTGGGTTGCCGGGACCTGCTTTAAACAGATAATTTTTTTCTGATAACTGATGGGGCACTATTGAGTACTCCTTAAGTTCATTAAAGTAACACAGTCAATATCTGCACACATCAAATGCAGATTTCCTCATAAGAAAACAAATTTAACGAATGAAGATAAGAGAGATAAGAAGTGGAGGTCGGCAGGAACGTCTCTTGTCGCCATTTGTTTTTCTTACTGGTTACTGACTAGATGTTGAAAAAAAAAAAAGAATCAAACAAGAGAAATTAAATTCATTGTTGTTATTGTTACTGTTGATCACAATCGATAACAATGCACTCTGTCAAACGCATAGGAGTTTAGTCTCCCTTAGCACGTACCGAAAGATATGAATGCTAATTGTTCCTATAGCGCGCTGGTTGTATACAAGCCGTATGCATCCTCTTAGACGTGCATCCCTGCTAGTTTTCACTTTCTTCTTTGATCCTTAGCCGCTGACCGTCAAAGCAGTCAGTGGCCATCACGCCTAGTGGCGTCTTGTAGGGCAACAACAAATTGATTCCACTTTGCTTGGTCGGTGGCCATCCTTCGTACAGTGCCCCAACTCTGGTTCATTCTTTGCATCTCAGCCTCCACAGTCCTCCACCAGGTTGTTTTTGGTCGGCCTCTCTTTCGTTTTCCTTCAGAGGTCCAAAGCATAGCTGTTCTTGTGATGGCATCGGGGTCTCTTCTGAGGACATGGCAAACCCAGCTCCAGCGTCTGCCAGCTATGATGGTGTGCATGTCCTCTTGCTTGCTCCGAGTAAGCAGATCTTGGTTGATGATGGTATTCGGCCAAAAGATTCGGTGAATTTTTCTTAGGCATGTTGTGTGAAAAGAGGACAATTTCGACATTTCCTTCTCTGTAACTCTCCAGTATTCCGCACCATAGAGAAGCACAGAAAGCACACAGCTCTGATATAATCTTAATTTTGTGCTTGTGCTGTATTGAGAGGACTTCCAGATGCTGTATAAGCTAAAAAGGATGTTCTTGCCTTATTCATTCTGATGTTGATGTCTTTGCCTGCCCCGCCGTCTGGTGTTACTATGCATCCTAGGTATGTGAAGGTGTCTGTCTGTACCAGTTGCTGATTCCTTACTGATATGGGCTCAGGGTTGCTCACGTTGAGCGTCATGACCTCTGACTTCTTTAAATTGATGTTCAAGCCCACCTGCTGGCTAAACTTATTAAGTCTATCCGTTTTTTCCTGGATGTGTTGATGTGAATGTGCTAGTAGTGCAATGACATCTGCATATTCCAGATCTTCCAATGTAGAAAATGTAGTCCATCTTATTCCTCTTGGACAACCCTCTGTTGTCTGGCGCATCACCCAGTCTATGACTGCTAGTCTTCAGTTTGATGCCAAATTCCAACAGTCTTAGCATTGATGATTGATCTATTGCAGTGTCGTTCTGTAACAGGCAAACGTAAATTGTCCATAGTATCTCTCCCGTATCCATATCCACTGTCCCCGCTAAGGGTGCTCTCGAAGCTAGTCTGTCAGCTCTCTCATTGACGCGTACCCCTGCATAACCAGGACAGTAGATCCACACCAATTCCTGAAGACTCGAGCTTTCTATGGATGTTTTC
This sequence comes from Oreohelix idahoensis, assembly GCA_024509875.1. Classification (NCBI taxonomy): domain Eukaryota; kingdom Metazoa; phylum Mollusca; class Gastropoda; order Stylommatophora; family Oreohelicidae; genus Oreohelix; species Oreohelix idahoensis. The sequence goes on from JAMPIV010007946.1 coordinate 258,886, forward strand.
CATTCATGCCATGGCTAACAAACAGCTCGACAATTTTTCCCCCCAATACATGTCTCATCTTTCCGATAACCGTAACCAGATGCAAGAAAAACTGAGAATACTTGATGAAAGGACAGAGCTATTGGATCTGAAAATACACAGAGAAAAGACAAACATTATGAGAATAAATGTAACTAATGATAGTACTGTGTGATATATCCATACTAGATGTGGAATCTTACATGTATCTTGGCAGAAATATAGATGGAATTTGAGGAACAGACGGTGATACGAAAATAAAAGTACAAAAGCCAAGAAGCATTTTATCTGCAATCGGAATTTAAGTAACAATCCAAACAAATCAAGCACCACATAAACATAAGAATCTTCAATTCAAATGGCAAGTCAGTCTTACTGTATAGCTAACATGGAGAACAACAAAAAACGACAACCAAGAAGTAACATAATTTCGTAAATGGGTGATTACACAGAATAGAAGGAAGGAAGTGGTATGACAAGATCCCTTATGTGGAAATGATGACAAGATCACTAATGTGGAAATGATGACAAGATCACTAATGTGGAAATGATGACAAGATCACTAATGTGGAAATGATGACAAGATCCCTAATGTGGAAATGATGACAAGATCACCAATGTGGAAATGATGACAAGATCCCTAATGTGGAAATGATGACAAGATCCCTAATGTGGAAATGATGACAAGATCACTAAAGAGGAAATGATGACAAGATCACTAATGTGCAAATGATGACAAGATCACTAATGTGGAAATGATGATAAGATCCCTAATGTGCAGTTTCCTAGAACTATTTTCCTTTGATGACAAAAATTCTGTAGGCAAGTTTCCTACACTGTCTGTGAATGGAAGTCTACAAAAAATTTATTGAAGCATCGGATTTTAGGAGACATATTGAGGAAACCTTCTGATAGCATCACATGATAGTCATCGTTATGGAATTCCTAGGATAAGAAAGATAGAGAAGAGAGATTTGTTCAAGTCATTTTGCTTGCTTCTGTGATTTCCTTTGAAGTTTCATACACTGATTCTATGATGTCCTTTGAAGTTTCGTACACTGATTCTGTGATTACTTGCAATAACGATATATAATAGATTATCTATGTAAACGACTTTGTATCTTTCGGAATGGGGATACAGTAATGTATATTGTTTTTGAAAAATTCGTTTCAATTACTGGTGTCGAGCTTTATAATTTGTAATGTAACACACAGACCACACGTTCTTTAATATTTGGACATGCGCCCTAACATAACCGACAAACATTTGTCTAGGTTGAACGGGACGTGCCTCGCCAGAACCAGGCAGAATTTTCTTTACTTTCCTTAACTTTAATCTCTCTTGACCACATACAAGCAAAACGCACGCGTTTCCTTGTCATCGTTCTGTCGCTGCGTGTCTCAATTGTAACTACTACTGCACACTCACGTTCCTCTATTCCCAGTCCAAAAATAATCTTTAGTCCTAGGCTTTAGGACTGAGAGAGAGAGAGAGAGAGAGAGAGAGAGAGAGAGAGAGACTTCACTCTCATACTCCTCACTCCTACCCGTCTCCAACTCTTTCACAATTATACTTGAACCAAAATGAAAATTCAATAAAGCATCTCTCCCTTGCCTTCATAACTTTACTATAGAGCTCTCTGTCTGTGCTTCGTCCATCAGCAATTTTGTTTGTCTTGTTTCAAAGACCACTTCTTTAACTGACTGACATTTCTGGTAACAGAAAGAAACGATGAAAGCTTAATTTTGCCGTTGACTACAGAACTGACCTAAAATATATTATGAGAAAGTGTATTTAACATAAGCGTCCGTTTGACAGAGTGGTTACAGCGCGGGTCTCTCGCGGCAAAGGTGCTGGGTTTGATTCACGGTGTCAACTCTCTCCAGTCTACCCAGCTGTAAACGGGTGCCTGCATTTGCTCCTGAGTTAGGAAAGGACAAGGCAGCAAGGAAATGAACTGGTCACCCCCACCTCTCGATACTGGACCTAGTAAAGTGAAGTCTTTAACAATTCACTCCCGTACTGCAGTATCTGCTATGTGACTACCATTACCTTTACCTTTTCATTTAACCTAACTTGTTGGATTATATAGAAGTACTGTACGTTTTTTTGTTTATATGCCCAGAAATAAGTGCATGAGGCGGGAAACCTCATCATGTTAAACAAATTGCAACAGACCTCACCGCTGTAACAGCACGTGACTGCTTGTTGCAAGGAGGTCAGCTGTAATGGTGGTCTCATTCTCCAGAGCAGTGGACAGGAAAGTGATGATGATGATGATGATAATGATCAGAGAATATGGAAGTACTTTACTAGTTGTATGTCCAGTAATGAGCGTCTTTTCATGTCCCATCTGTTTCCCTCTTGAGCTTGTCTTCAGGTTTGCTTCCTGAGCTACTCTTCATTATAACACTATAAGGAAGAGGTAGGCAAAGGTGGTACCACAACAGATACTAATGTAGAGAAGTGAAGTGTTAGAGACTTCACTTACATTATGTTTCAGTTTTATGAGATCTTTTTCGTACACTCTCAGACGTCTACTTGAATGTTTTTAAAGAAAGCAGTAGTCATCTTCAGGCTTTTTGCATCTCCATAGAGCTTTTCCACGAATGCTACTGATGTCGGTCATGTGCGCTTTCTCTGTTCCACATAAAGATAGGAACTACCGATGAGTGTAACTGTGGCACTAATAAAATGACTGATGAACATCTGCTTCAAAGATGCCAACTATATGTGGAATAGCTTTATGAGATGAAGATGAAAGTTCTCTTCTTCCCTGCCTCTGCCTTCCCCGACTCAAGAACAGAGTCAGGCACCTATTTACAACAAGCTATTCGACGCCCACAAGGTAAAAAGGAAAAATAAGGAAGTTCGAGGTAGTTCATGAAGATAGCATGGGGAATACGCAAAATACTAAAAATCTACTTTCTTAGTTTTTACTGGTCACATCAAACGAAAAACAATTTTGTTAGTGCTGTCCTGTGCGATGTGAGCTACCAAATTAGAAGTTGCAGTAGATATGAGCTTTTTTATTTTCCTTTTCGCTGATCTACCTTTCATTGCACATTATATATATATATATATATATATATATATATATATATATATATATATATATATATATATATATATATATATATATATATATATATATATATATATATATATATATATATATATATATATATATATATATATATATATATATATATATATATATATATATATATATATATATATATATATATATATATATATATATATATATATATATATATATATATATATATATATATATATATATATATATATATATATATATATACAAGGGGATTGACATAAGTCTTGGGCCTGACCATGAAGGACATGTCACAGAGAGCTGAAATTGTGTATAGTGTTTATTCCTTTTCAATATAGCCACCGTCTGAATTGACACACTACTGCCATCTCTGCTTGACCTTGAAAAGACCTTGGGAGTAAAACACCCTATTTTTCAAACTAAACCAGTCATCACATGCCAGTATAACTTCTTCATCGCTGTCAAAAGGATTTCCTTTTAGCTGTTTTTTAAGATTTGGGAATAGAAAAAAGTCTGATGGAGCCAAATCTGGAGAATATGGTGGGTGTGGAAGAATTTCAATATTCAAATCGTTGGCTGCAAGCTGCACAAGCCGTGCTTTGTGAGAGGGTGCGTTGTCTTGAAGCAAAGGAAGATTTTGAGTGCGCGTTATCCCTCGTTTCCTGGTCACAACCTTTCTTAGTTTGGTGAGAAGATCTGCATAGTACTGTCCATTAACTGTGTTGCCACGAGGCAGATAATCTTTCAAAAGGACACCTTTGGCGTCCCAAAAAACAGTCAGCATCACTTTTCCTGCAGATTTCTGCGCTCTCGGCTTGACAGGTGTTGGGGAGCCCGGGGTTTTCCATTGCATGCTGGCAATTTTGGATTTGGGGTCATAATGGTGTACCCAAGTCTCATCTACTGTCACTATGGTCTCCAAAAAGTTTTTTGACTGACACTTTTTGAGCAACTGTTGACAGCAATTTACCCTCGTTTGCTTCTGTTCACGTGTCAACAGTCGCGGAACCCAGCATGCACACACTTTTCTCATGTTCAGTCTTTTGTGTAAAATTCTATAAACTGTTCTTTCATTCAGTTTTACTCTACTAGCTATCTCCACATTTGTCATTTTTCGATCCTGGTCAATGATTTTCTTCACTCTTGTTGCATTTTCATCGTTGCACTCTGAGGCTGGTCTACCAGATCTTGGCAGATCAGCAACATTTGAGCGGCCGCACTTAAACTGTTGACACCAGTTTTTTTACCGAAGTATAAGAAGGACAAGAATCACAAAACTCTGGTTCCATCTCCCTGTGTATTTCTGTAGGTGTTTTTCCCTGAATCATCAAAAATTTTATCCCAGCTCTGGTCTCCTTCTTTTCCATTGTTTTGTCAAATCTTTGGAGCAGCAGATCCGGTCAATAGGGTACATTGCATCGTGCACCGTAGCGGGAAAACCCGTTGAAGAAACAAACGCGTACTTCACACATTCAGTGCAAATATGATGAACTTTAAATGTGCCGAGTTTCATCTTCCTCGTGTGACTCCTTCATGGTCAGGCCCAAGACTTATGTCAATCCCCTTGTATATACGAACACATGTCCTAAAGGGAAGAATGTATCGAAAAGGAGATTGACAGAAAAACTGAGAAATGCATATCAAGGAAGGGAATCAATGAGAACCGTACTGAGGAAAAAATGAACAAGGAGTCAGGGTTAGAGAATGACAAAACTTGAGTGATAACTCAAACAAACCAACAACAGGCAACCATTAGTACAAACCGACCCTTGTCAAGAGGTCGCATCACGTGTATTGACAGGTCATGGATTTAAGATCTTGTTTGCATCCAACACACAGTGAATCACATCCTCGCGGTTTGGTCCTCAGCCTGATTCCTGACCACTCTTCTAACCAGACTTTTTGCTCTTCCATTACCTTCTCTTCCGACTGTACCTTGTTATACTAACACCACAAGGCAGCAATCATAAGGTGAAGTCATTTAGTCCCAATTATACAATATATATATATAATACTAAATGATTAGAAATATTGCTTACATGGCCATATGGTGTGGTAAATTTACATGACGATATGGTATGGTAAATTTACATTACGATCTTGTACGCTGAATTTACATGGTAATATTCTATGGTAAATTTTCACGACGATATGGCATGCTAAACTTATAGGCTAAAATGGTATGCTAAATTTTCAAACGTAGCGATACACCATTGCAAAATTACGTAGCGATATGGTCTGGTAAGTTTATATGATGATCTTATATGCTAAATTTACAAGCAATATTGTATGGTAAATTTGCATGGCGATATTGCATGGTACATTTGAATGCTGATATTGTATGGTAAATTTACAAGGCAATTTAGTAAAGCAAATTTACATAGTTATATGGTATACTAAATTTACATGGCGATAAAGTCTTGTAAATTTACACGACAATCTTATATCTAAATTTACAAGCAATATTGTATGGTAAATTTGCATGGCGATATTGTATGGTACATTTGAATGCTGATATTATATGGTAAAGTTGCAAGGCAATATAGTATGGCAAATTTATAAAGTGTGTCACGGATTGCCTCCCCTGCTTTGCAATAGTGGTCCAACAGTGACTAAAACTCAAGAGTATCTAATATAGGCTTCCAAAGTATCTACCTGCGTGCAAGATTACTCTTGGCAGAGATGTAGACAGAAGATTAATGACACTTCTACCTTAAGGGAGCTTCACAAGATATTTCCAGAAGTCACGAACAATGTTGCATTGGGCTGAACAATTGTTAACGCATTGTATCTGGCCCGCCGCCTTTTGTGAAGGGTTTAAGCAATGGTTTCGCCCGTTCAAGCCCCCAGTTGGTGTAATCCAACGAATGCCATCTTATACGTAATGGCTCTCTCTCTCTCTCTCTCTCTCTCTCTCTGTATATATATATATATATATATATATATATATATATATGTGTGTGTGTGTGTGTGTGTGTGTGTGTGTGTGTGTGTAATTATTAAATAGTCTTGCTCACACGTTTGCTTTCATACTTGTAATGACAGAATGAACAATTATTTGTTTAGTTTAAAATAACATACAGCAAATTTAATAGTCAATTAGTTCAACAAGTTAAATAAGGATTAAATGGGGGTGAAAGGTAAATTACATTTTTCCTCACAGAGGTTGGATCGGGGCGCTATCAATGTCCGTATTTTGCTGTTGCCTGTGACAAAAAAAAAAAACTTAACTCCAGATGAGTTCTGCAGCTGTGGTTCATCAATTCTGTGATGACGGAAGCCTTCTCCACACTCCCTTCCACTGTAGGCGGTTAAGGTGGATGCTTTTCCCTCACAATAGCGGCGTGAATACCACAAATAGTCTGATGGCTTGTAACCACGAACTTTAGACAAATAGAAAGAAACAAATGCCTGCTAAGTACGTTTGTTCACCGCAAACTAACACGCCCATTGTCATGCGCTCCACTCACCAATGTTAGCCTCTCAGAAGAATTAAATTCCCGAACACACAGTGTAACTCGGGGAATATGATGAAAATTCACCAATATCCTTCTGGGTGTTAACTAGGAAATTGCGTCTGGAGTGCGTGAATAATGATTTGCCTGAATAACAATTAAAAAAGGTATATAAATCTCACAAGATAATATGTTACACATTAGGCACATGTGATTTAATCATCACTCATTACTCATCACTACTCCCGTCGGAGTCTGGGGTCGCTCTGCTGTCGGGTTTCCCCCACAACTAGCCAGAAACAATCGCCAGTTCTTGCAGTAGTGGTTCGTGCACATACTATTTTCATATGTTGAGGTTGACAGCCTTGTATATAACCACTTAGCAAGAAACCTGTAGAATTTACATTAGTAAATAAATTGTTCACACTTACCCCACAATTTTGGGAATACACAATCTCCTTGCACAGATTTACACTGGATACAGCTCTGTATTAGATGCTTTGAAATCACTTTGGTCTGGAAATTAGAGTTAATTCCTCTGACGGCGGGTGTTCTGCGAAATCCTGGCCTGGGACAACTTTTGTTCAATTCCTTTATGACTTGGTCTGGGAAATTAGAGTTAATTCTTCTGACGGCGGATGTTCTGTCAAATCACCTGGTCCTGAGAAAACTTTTGTTAAATTCCTCTATGACTTGTGATCAAATTCCTAGGATTCCAGTCTTGTTAATTAAGGTCCTGGCCCCTTTAAGTTTCCAGTCTTGTATTACAAATGCGAGTTTACTTGTGAATTCCAAAATTGCCCAATACTCGATCTGTTACTTATAGTTGTGGAATTTCTAAGTCCAATGTCTCCTTTTTCTTTCTGAATTTTAGGAGTCGCTCATATGACTTGTGCACTGCAGTCTTTCTGTGTGATCTATGTCTGTGTTTTCATCACACTATATTCTCAGTTCTTAGTGCAAATCACAGAATGCACTTCCGAATAGTGTGTCAATAAAATACATTGTATATTTCAGCTCCTCAAAATGAACTAATCCAATCGAATCTCGTTCACATTACGTGCGTAGGGCCGTTTCAAATTCAAAAAAACAAATACCCGCACGTGTTTCAAAATATTAAATTTAATATCCACGCGTGACCACTTACAGTGATGTTATATCGTTGCATCAGACTTCCGCTGGCATCCTGTGCACAACTCATACACACCATCTGTGAACTCATTTGATGTCCAGATGCTACCTATCGCCAATATTGTCTCTCCAGACAGATTATCGAGATAATCACACACAGGGTGGTCCAGTGCAAAGATAAACGCATCTACCACCTGTGTAATCTGCCCACCTCAGACGGCTATCTCAGACAGACAATATTGGCTTCTATAGATGTTGATCGGGCGAGACGGTCTTTTCTTGATAAGAATCTCTCTCGCTGACCGGTGATAATGACTGGGTATTGTTACGATAATACCCCAGTTCCCCTGGCGGAACGTAAATAAGTCTGAGGAGTGGTAAACAAGATAAAGACAGTCCCATAGCAAATACTTCCGTAAGGGAGTGGAGTGTTTGAGACTTTTCCCCACTAGATTCAGCATAGAGAGTAAATAATGGTGCATAAAATATGCCACATAATAATGACAGGGTAGAGAAAAATAAGAAAATATCACTCGCACGGGAATGTAATGCAATCCTGCCGGAGTGGACTTGAGATGGCACTACCGTATCGTCACAAGTAACAGTAGAAATATATGGAAGGCAATCAATACCTTAGTGAACAAACGAAATTCGCCAGACTCAGAAACTCCCAATACTTCATTTACTTGTAGTCTTCAGCAATCATTTTCAGGCAGACATCCACAATATAAAATCCGCCATACCTTCTTCCCCTTGTGACTTAAGCAAATTATCTACGTTCTGCGAGAACAAGTGTACTGACACCATTCTATGCGCTATTCCTTTTATAACAGTTAACGAAGTTTATAACTATCTTATTGATCTTAAAGATAATAACTCATCGGGACTTGATGGAATCAGTAATCGAATACTGCGTTATGCTGCACCAACTATTACGGATACACTAACGTACATATATAATCAATGTTTCGCAAGGAGTTACTTTCCATCTGCCTTTAAAATCGCTAAAGTATACCCTCTTGTTAAATTAAACCTGGTTTATCTGATAATAGCAACCTTGGTAACTATAGGCCCATTTCTGTTATATCGTCGCGGTCCAAACCATTGGAAAAACACATACACAAAACAGCAATGGAACACCTAGCCAATAATGACCTGCTAGTTGATAGTCAGTCGGGGTTTAGACCAAAACATTCATGCCACTGGCATCTAAACATCAATAACGATAATATTTGTGGAGCAATCTATGTAGACTTTAAAAAAGCATTCGATATGATAGATCACACTATTTTAATCAGAAAATTAGAAACAATGAAAGGAAATCTTAAGCTGGTGAAGTTAATTAAATCGTCCTGTCAGACAGGCTACAAGTGGTATCTTACAATAATTCCTTGTCCAACCCAACCGTTGCCGATATCGGTGTTCCTCAGGGTTCTATTCTCGGCCCTCTTCTCTTTGCCGTATAAATTAATGATCTTCCTCTACACATCAAACACTCATCCTGTGACCTGTTTGCCAATGGCTGCACTGTTTATACTAGTGACAAAAGTTGCACCTCACTAGAACTATCTTTACAAACTGATACACATAATCTTATTAAGTGGAGCAACGAGAATCGAATGCAAATAAATATTAGTAAAACGAAATGTATGTTAATATCAACCAGACAAAAACTCCAAAACTCGCAGCAAACTACACTTCAGCTCTACATTGGAACATCACTAATTGAAAACGTAAATGAACATAAAACTCTAGGTCTAACTGTTGACCAGCACCTAAGTTGGAACTCACATGTACTTGCACTCACAAAGCTAACGGCGCAAAAAATTTACCAATTAGCCAAAAATCAAACACTTCCTGGATGAGGGTGCACGGAAAACGTTCTACACATCTCATATACAAACATACCTAGACTATTGTTCCACAATCTGGGATGGTTGTTCCATATCCAACACAAAAAGGCTCCATTCACTTCAAAAACGTGCAGTGCGCCTAGTTACTGATAAACACCAAACACATTGTATAGATCTATATAACTATCTTAAAATATTACCCCTCAGAAAGCGCTTCCTATTTAACAAAGCTAAATTCGCTCACAAAATCTTGTCACAGATTGCTCCAACGTATCTGTGGCCACTTTCAAAATTCAATGAAAAACGTAGTCAGCGCTTAAACAAGTAACAGATACACAAGCCCAGGCTAGATTGGTTCAAGAAGAGCTTGGCTTACTCAGCTGCTCATCTTTGGAACCATCTTCCATATGACCTGAAAAACATACACAGTCCCTACTCATATAATCGTAGACTGTTCAAATACATTATGGATTATATGCCGCCCTAACTGATTATGTTTCGAATTATTATCTAATATACTGTATGGAGGGTCTGATGATCTAGTTTTTCATTTTAATATACCTTACTTCTTAATTGTAATCAGATACTGTAAATGTATGCTTTATACTACTGATAATGTTGCATGGCCATTAAATTAATACTTTAAGTATGTTGGAGAATGTCTGGATAACTAGCAATAAAAGATGAGTAAAAGGAAGGGCAAAATGCAAGACGGGCCTATATGCACGATTCTCATCTATCAGTCAATACCCTTTACCTCCCTAAGGAGCATAGGTCATAAAGCTGGATCTCGTATAGTGGAGGTGTCAACAATTCACTCCCTGTGGCAGTATCTGCTTGGGACTCGAAGTCGCTCACCTCTGGAAACATTTTCCGTCCGCATACGCTGACAACACACGAAGTCCCTGGTCATTCAACAGCAGATTTCTAATATTTCACGAGTTCTTATTATTTGCCACCATAATCTGATTATGTTTCAAATGATTTCTAATTTACTGTACGTTTGTGTGTCTTGTCGTCCCTTCACTTTGTGGGTGTGTGTATAGTTAAACGTATATGTTTTTATGTACGGAGAGTAGGATTGTCTGATAATAAATTACAGTCGTAAAGATAGGCTGGACTAGAGTATCTTCTCAATCCAGTGACAGATTCTATCCTTAAACTATTCACTCGTGAAATCTATTTCTATACCTTATTTCTCCCTGAGTTACCATCTTTTTCAGTTCAATTCAGACGGGACCAAATCTATCTTGAATACATATCTAAATTTACGACACTAACATAGAGCTGATTAATGTATTGGTTCTGTAGTAGGTCTAACATATAACTGATTAATTTGTTGTTTCTGTAGTAGGTCTAACATAGAACTGATTAATCTGTTGGTTCTGTAGTAGGTCTAACATAGAGCTGATTAATTTGTTGGTTCTATAGTAGGTCTAACATAGAACTGATTAATTTGTTGGTTCTGTAGTAGGTCTAACATAGAAATTAATTTGTTGGTTCTGTAGTAGGTCTAACATAGACCTGATTAATCTGTTGGTTCTGTAGTAGGTCTAACATAGACCTGATCAATCTTTTGGTTCTTTAGTAGGTCTAACATAGAAAAGATTAATTTGTTGGTTCTGTAGTAGGTCCAACATAGAACTGATTAATCTGTTGGTTCTGTAGTAGGTCTGTAATAGACCTGCACAGTTAGTTCTGTACAAAGTCAACACTGACCCAAATTATTCAGTCTGTTCAGTAATATGCCTAGATTGACCTGATCTCACAGTATTCTCACAAATCCAAAGAGGTCTTCCTAAGAGGGCTAAATCTGCATCGAAGAAATTAATTTTTTCACTTGAAAAAAAAACATTAAATTAAATGGGAAACGCGTTGGAGTGAAGGAGAGAGAGAGGGGGATTATTGGATGATGAGTGTGAGGAAATCTGATGGAAACGGGAATCTGAAGGAAGATAAATTACGTATTAAAACAGAGAATGAGAGCGAGAGAGAGAAAGTGAATGAGCGAGAGAGAAAGATAGCGTGAGAGAGAAAGATGACGATGATGATGGTAATGATGATGATGGTAGTGATGATAAGTAACGCATTAAAAATGGAGAAAGAGCGAGCGAGAAAGAGAATGAGCGAGAGAGAAAGAGAGACAGCGTGAGAGATAAAGATGACGATGAAGGTAATGTGATGAATTTACCGTGATACAACGTTAAAATATCTCCAAATATAAAGATAAAATGTAGGGATAAAAATAATGCGTAAGATACTAGGAGACATGCTCGCCCATGCCCGCATTTCCTACCGCCATTCAAACTAACTAGTTAGACGTGCAGACGAAACGGTTTACCCTTTGTAGACGGGAGGGAAACGGAGATCAAAAAAGGAAAAATATGACTGAACACGTGTTTGAATCTAGAACTGCAAAAAGACGCAATTGGTGGTAAAAGAAAAAAAATTCACGTCACTAGTTGACACAATGTAAGGAAATGGACAAAAAAGACTTTAGCTCTTATTCGAAACAGTCATTTCTTGGACGTTTTTCGATACTTGGTCGTTTTACTTGAATTCAGCGGCAAACGCCGTAGAGAAGGTTCTCGAACAAATTTCAAAAAAACTCAACTTGAGAAAAAAATATGTTTTTTCTTAATAATAAAGTTATGAAAATAAAACCTAGCTAGTTTGATAGCCCATCGTAAGCAGAGAAATAATATACTTTCATTTATACAGACGGATAGATAACAAGGAAGATATTGACTGTATTGTTCATATCAGACTAGCGACTGTATTATTTGTTCTTTCACTAAAGTTTCAAATTTTCGTCCTTGAGACACGCAAATGCAAAAATCAAGCTGTAATGCACGAGAGGGGGAAGGTTGAGAATTGTGGCTAAAAATAACTTAGGAGGCAGATTTGTGTAGGGTATTGCATGTAGAACCAAGTGTGTTTTTGTGAAAAACCAAGTAGAGACAGACGGACCAACAGACAATAATACATACTTGACTGAGATCTGATTGAAATTTGACTTTTGGTTGTAGATTTGAAAAAGTTAGGTGGGAAGTCTGTGATTGGACAAATGTAATCATATTAGCGGGACAGAGACGCGCATTTTTGCCATTTGATACAATTCTGTCCAGGGACACAGTTGGTTATTGCCTGTGGTGTTTTTCCCAGAAGATATTACATACATTTTGTGGGACGCCATCATATAGCCAGCAGCTCAGCTGAGTTTTGCTAGCAATTAACTGTGTTCTCAATTCTGAATTCTGAATTGTGAGTTTCTGTTGTGGCACTAAGGTAGTGCCACATAAGTAATCAATATTGCACAAGCAGATGTGTGTGCCGCCTAACAGTTGTGTCGGTGCAGTCTAGCATTGTATTCTAGCTACCGAGAGGAGTGGGCCACCGGAATCCAGCATCAGATCTTCACAGAGAAGATGAGTGATTAGTGGCCTGCTGAGGATTCACCATACTCCTAAAGATTTATAAATATTTCCCCATCACAAATATACTGAATTTTGGGAAAGATACATTTATTACAGTTTATAAGACAATGGACAAAGCTTGTTCTAGTCACAGAGTGGGTGTGATGACACCACCCCAACAGCACATCCAGTAATAGTTCTCCCAGGGACATTATAAATATAATTAATATTAACCAGTCTTATAAAATACTTATGTACACACATTCCATTTTATTATGCCATATATTTATGCATTCCATTTATAACTCCATAACATTTCATATGTTCTGACCAAAATAAAACATTGGTTCAGAACAAATAAATTTAGAAAAAATTTTAATATTTTAACTAAAACAGTCTGAGTTAGTTCAGTGTGTTATAAATTTTATTAATATTATTAGACTTATTAATTATCTGTGTGTGTTTGTATATTCTACTACAACACATTACATTTCAGTACCCTAGACTTTTAACGTAGCTACATTCATAATAGTAAAAAAGATATGTTTGAGGTCGTAAGTGGTAGTAAGAAGGGCCTTCTGTAATTCACATCTACATTTATCTCAGGAGCCTTCACAGCTGACCTCATACATTACACTAGGTAACACTACAACCATACAATACTATCAAAACCACTACAGGTAATGATGATGATGACGATGATGTTAAGTAACAGATTAAAACTAGAGAGAAAGATAGAGAAAAAGAAAGCGAGAGAGAATTAGAAACAGCGAGAAAGAAAGAGAGAGAGAGAGAGAGAGAGAGAGAGAGAGAGAGAGAGAGAGAGGGAGAGAGAGGATTGTTTTTAGAAAACTGTGACAGAAAAATGGTAGTTTGAATAATATGAAGCGCATAATTACAGTCAGAAAGTCTTGTGAGGTAAGAGGAGAGGGAGGGAAAAGTGAGGAGGGGAGTAAGGCGAAACAGTCAGAGCTGGTGAGGGATAGAAGCATAGGCCGATTCACCATGACTGTTGCAGGAGTGACTGTGAAGAGGAGCAAGTTAATGAATACTAATGCACTCACGAAAATACAAAATGTGATTGGTGACATCCTCAATGAGCACTCGCTTTGTGTGTGAATGACGGAACTCCATACATCTATATTTCTATACTCTCTCTCTCTCTCTCTCTCTCTCTCCCTCAAGAGCTCCCTGATAGTGACATCATTAGGTTACATCACAGTATGTTCTATCTATCTACAACATCTTCTTCTTATCTCTCGTTCCACTAGCACAGGAGGAATCAACTAATCAATCCCGATCTACTGGTAGATCCCAGTGGATGACTTGGTAGATCTGTAAGCGACTGCGGGGTGGGGGACCGGGGGGGGGGGAGAAGGAGGACTTTCTAAACTAGTGTAATTTCGGACTAGACCCCTCCCAGCAGCATTTAAGATCGGGGTGTCCCCGGGATCAAAGGTACTGTTTCCGCATTCTCAACGAAAACTCTCGAGCTGGCTACTTGTCGTAGATTTTAGATAGGAGTATTAAGACTAGGGTTGGTCCCTTCAGAATAGGTTGGAATGAGTGATAGTCACAGTGAGAGCTGGTGAAAAAAACAAACCACAATAGAATTTCCCACACGTGAGATGATAGAATGTGATAAAGAAGCTGTCTTTGAGAATCGAGATAATCTTCTCTCTCTCTCACCTATCTTCTACGACCGCTTTTAAAGGCGTCAGACAGTCTACACACAGATATATATATATATTAATATATCTCTATCTACTCACGGGCACGCACATACACGTGACGACAGGTAAACACACAGACGTGGGAATCTATCACAATGAATTTATATGTATTTGAACGAGCTGACCAACGCACTGATTTAGTTCAAGAGAGAGATTTGTATTATTATCATCAAAAAAAATCTTCTCACAACACCAAAAATACATCAAGGAAAAAAAAACATATACAAATAGTCATAAAATTTAAGAAAAATGCTACAAGGATGATATCCCCGTTATGATCTTAGCTCTAGGTTTAGCCCACAGCCCCGTTAAGAGAACAGATGATGGCCCAAAGAGTTATAGATACGTAGGGTTTAGGCTAAGAGTTTTTTTCTTCTTTTCTCGTAAATGTATGCACAGAGTTGAATAATCTGATTTAGCCTAAGAAGTAAAGAAACTCTAGCAAATAGTAACAAATTCTGCAGGTTAAACAAAAAGAATTAAGACAGTAAATGGGTGACAATCTATAACTGTAAAATAACACTCTGATCTGCGTACACTCATTCATTCAGCCATGGCCATGCAGTTATACTCACAACTTTGCTCGCTGCCTCTGGGAACATACTCAATTCTAGGACCTTCACACAGACCCGAAAATGCAGTCCTTGACCAAGAAATCCCCAGTTCCAAAAGACGTACTAAACTCTCAGGGAACGATTCCTTGGGTGTTCTAATTTTTCGAATGTCTGATTAAGTCACATAAAATATTGTCCAGGCACGAAAGTTAGCAGAGCACAATGTCATTAGCTTTGGTTTCTAGAATTTAAGGAATGTCGGATCGGTGTCTACTTTCAGGAAGTTACTATATTTGGTCGCCACAGTACTAGTCAAAACTCTGTCGGAATGTTTCTGATCTTTGCTTGCCACAACGGGCTGAATTGTACTGAAGAGTTATTCTGGAAGAATTAATTCTGGCGCGAAGGCCTCTTACTTCATTTAACTGTTACAGTTCAGGTAATGAAAGTGATTTGTTTCTTCCCAAATAATGTTCACGTACTAGAACGCTGGTAAAGTTTGGTACCACCGTTTCACTATATAAAAGAAAGAACACATATCAAATAATTTTTACAATATGTACCCACTATAACTTACATTATTAACACATTAACTACCGCAAGCCGCTGTCAGCGGCTCACAAAATAATCACATTTGGACCGCAAGCCGCTCAGAGCGCCAATCTAATTTTAGTAATAAAACGAATGAAAAATGTACTGAAACACTCTCTGATCTGGTTCGAGATTTTAAGTTGCCACCGGAAAACTAATTCCCAAAGCATGGTTGTTGTAGAACACTGGAAAATTGATATTATGTTCATATTTTTCAGCGTTTTGGGTTAGTTACCAAATCGTGTAAAACTGTTTACCGTGGCAACTAGTGATAGGACTACAACAAATGCGTGTACATCTCGTCTAACGGCTGAATAGGATAGAAACGTGTTTCAACAATTAACTGATAGATCTAGCGACGAGGACAAGAGTGAAAACGGTGTGCACATTGATTGAAATTGTGATTTTGATAGAGATGGGACAAGCAGTTATAACTGTGAAAATATTGCAAGTCCTCGGCCATCGGAGGGCCGTTAAATAACAACAACCTCTATTAGAGTTACAACCGGTGTTTATTGTAATAGTACATTCATTTATCTTTAAAATGACGTGTAATTCATAAAAATCTGTAAACAATTACAAAAACTACAGCTTACTTTGTGCAAACACCTACAAGATGAAAATGGGAAAAAAATTTAATTCGGCCACAGTGTGTTTTTCAATTCGGTAGTTAATGTGTTAAACCGCAAGTGTACTGCTTGACTTATCATTTAAATTTCCCGTAAAGTAAGTTATATCTTTAAAAAAAAATCATCAATCCCCATGAATTTAGGAAACACGTGCGTGTTCCGTCAACATCTCATGAGGTTTCTAGCATTTGTAAGTTAGCTTAGAAAATTATGATCTCGTCTGATTTCTTAGCAGTAAAATTTAACTTCATTATAGCTACATTATTGTTTAGTAAGCTAAGATATAATTTATTCTGCTATCCACTGAAACACGTCACTAGAAAATAATACAAACTATAAATTAAGTGCTCTGGACACAGAACTAGTTTTAAATGAGATC
This sequence comes from Oreohelix idahoensis, assembly GCA_024509875.1. NCBI lineage: Eukaryota > Metazoa > Mollusca > Gastropoda > Stylommatophora > Oreohelicidae > Oreohelix > Oreohelix idahoensis. The sequence continues at coordinate 275,725 of JAMPIV010007946.1, forward strand.
GGGGCGATTTTAACACTAAATCACTTCACAAAATACTAGATATAATATATATTACCTCACACAGAACTACAGGTAGTCGCACAACTTAAGAATTATATGCTGAATATTTAAGGAAGTCTAGAAGTTCGACAAATTGCCGAAACGAACAACCTGTCTACTGCGAATTTAGGAGCGAGAATGAAATTAAAGTTTCAAACTCGGGCCAATATCTTAAAATCAGACAAAGGGCCCAAACTTATTTCGCCAAGCGAAATTATCTCCCCTACTCCCAACATTTACGTCAGCTTAACGCGTGACGTAACTGCCACCAGTGACCGAGAAATGCGCGTGACAGTTCCATTTCTCATACAACCGTCTGAGACTGCGACGTACAGATGCCGGGTTTGACACCTTAAGCTAGTGACAGGTGAACAAAATGGTAGACCAAAAGTCTGCTCTATGTCCAGCGAAACGAATTTCTCACACCTCAGGCCCAGAAATCTGGTCGGGCCGCGCTCTGACCGGGGGAAACTGCAGACGTATGTCTGGCGAGAACCGTATCTTCACAGCTATCTGCGCGACTGACATCTGATGCAATAAGGTTACTAGTCAGTATGAGAAAGAAAAACGATGATGGGAAAGAAATATATTTTTCGCAACGAATGATGCGAAAAAAATACAGGAAAAACAAGTACGGAAAAGTAATAAAATGAAAGGATTAGGGTGAGAGAATAGGAAGAAGATGTAGGTAATTTAATGATATAAAGACCCACGTGACAGGACGTCCCCCCTTAAGATATGGAAGCACTCCATGTCTACGTTATGGAATTAAATTTCCTATAACCGTAGCTTCGGGGTGTCTGTCTTCTTCCCTCTCATCTTCCCCCTCCCTCTCTCTCCAATTCCTACTCAAGTCTACTCCCAAAGTTTCCTTTCTCTGGAATGTTTCCCATGCGCGCTTGAAAGAGCGTCGCCGCTTCTGACATTTTTGAAAGATTTCCTGTGATAGCGGTGGAATATCCCTGCCACTATCGTCATCTTCGTCAGTTTTGGCGATCGTCAGGAGATGGTCGGAGGTTGGCACTGGTTTTTCCAAGTATCTCTTTAAGAGATTTAAATGGAAAACCTTCTCCTTTCCTTCAATAGAGATCTGGTAGTTAGCCTTAGAAATCTTTTTCAGGACGGTAAACGGCCCTTGCCATCCGATCTTCAGTTGGTTGTTCTCGGTAGGGAGCAACACCAAAACTTTCTCTCCTGCTTCCAGGTCTCTCTCTTCCGCGACTTTCCTGTATCGGTTAGCGTGCTTGGTGCGTGCTCGCTTAAAGTTAGTCGTTGCTAGGTCCCACCCTAGTTTCAACCGTTCCTTTAAAACCGACACATATTTACTGGCTGAGACAACTGTCTCATCAGCCTTCTCGTCTGTCAGAGACTGAAGTAAGGCTTCAAGCGGGCCCTTAATGGGTCTGCCGAATAAGAGTGTAGCTGGCGGAAATCCTGTGGAAGTATGAGGAGATTCTCTGTAGCCAAATAATGCTGCAGGAATACAGAGATCCCAATCTTCAAGTTTCACTTGTGCCAGCTTACTTAGCATCATGGTGAGGTTTCCATTAGCACGATCCACGAGCCCATTTCCGGCCGGAGTATATGGCTTAGTGTGGATGTGCTGGGTCCTCAAGATCTTAACGATCTCATCCATCAACAGGTTTCGGAATGGAGATCCATTATCCGTCAACACTTGCTGAGGGAATCCCAACCGAGTGAAAATCTGCACGAGGGCTTCTGCGACATGCTTGGCATCTGCGCATGTTAGCGGGATAGCTTCTGCCCATAAAGTGCATGTATCGACTAAGGTCAGGATGAACCTGTTCCTTCTTTTAGTCCTTTCGAAAGGCCCTAAAATGTCGATCACAACCCGTTCGAATGGTGTTCCCATTATTGGCATTTCACCCATGTGGACTGGGGGTGTCCGTTGCTTGGGTGGTACACGTTGGCACTGGGCACAGGATTTGACGTACCTGATAATATCAGTGTTTACTCCTGGCCACCAATAATGAGTGGTTATCCGTTGGTTTGTGGCGTTCTGTCCCATATGTCCGCTGAAGGGAAGAGAGTGCCCCATTTCTAGGATTTGGCTTCTGTACTGTTTCGGTACTAGGAGCTGGTTGTAACCTTGGTCAGGCTTGCCCGTTCTCCGATAAAGTACGCCATCCTCAGAAAAAATGTCCCCGTGCTGTTTGGGTTCCTTAGCAATGGGCAGTTTCCTAAAGCAGGGTGCTAAGGTAGGGTCCTTGTATTGCGCTTCTTTAAGTTCCATGGGTAACAAATTAGGCGCAGGCTCCCGTTCCTTCTTGGTTTGCCCTCTTGTAGTTACTGCTGCCACAATCGGCTCTTCCGGTTTCCCAATACACACGTATCTCCCGCCAAGTATGACTGGGTAGATGGGATCATCCATAACAGCCGCTTTGATCACACCTCTGACAAAGTCAGAGTGTATCTCCACCAATGCGATGGGAAGCGCTGTAGGTGCATCACTCTTACGAACTCCACAAAGTTTGACGGTCTCTCCTGTCTCTTGACCGGGTTTAACCAGCTTTCTGGCAACAATGCAATCGTAAGAAAGCCCCGTGTCAAATAAGCAAGAAGTTTGAGAACCGTTCAAAGTAACAGTACCTCGCGTTGAGGGTCTATCCCCAACAGGTTGGGAATCACTGTCAACAATTCCGCCTTGCGAGACTGTCAATAAGCATCCGATGCGTTTCGGCTCGGTGTGCTCGGTCTGATCATATGTCCCGTGCTCAGGGTTCTCCCTTTGCCACCTTGTCCTTTCTGGCTACGCTGCCATGTAGGGCGGTCGGGTTGATCAGACTGTTTGGGGTGGTTGGGGTACTTGTTCTTGTAGAACTTGGATTTTTCAGGAGGGGGGTTTTGAGGTCCAGTTTCTCTGTGGTTATCTAGGTTAGAAGCCTGAGAAGATTGCTCAAGGTTATGTTTTCGAAAATGCTCCTCTGTCGGTTTCCGCTTTGTGGCCGGTAGTTCAGCCAGCGCATTGTGATAACGCTCAGACTTTTCCAAAATGTCAAGTTTTTCTGCCCCCTGCTCAGCGAGAAATCTCCGGGTATCTGCAGACAATGTGTTCTTTATTTGTTCTGTTAAAACAAATTCCTCAAGACCTTCATAGGTAGAGGGGAGCTGTGAGAGCTCTAGGCCCTTTGTCAGATAACCCTTCAAACGAGACGAGAACTGCTGAAAAGTTTCAGAATTCTCTTTCCGGCTGTTGCGAAACAGTTGCAAAAATTTGCGAGCGTTCATTTCAAAGCGCTCCAGTAACGCTTTCTTCAACAGATCATAGTTGTCTTGTTGGCTGCTTTCCAGTTTGGCGTAAACATCATACGCAGAACTTTTCAAAGCCTGGGAAAGCTTCATGTTCCAACGCGACCTCTCTAAACCGTACATAGTTGCAATTTTCTCAAATTTTTCTAGCCAAGTGTCAATCTTCTCATTTGGACAAGGGAAAGATTCTAGCGGAAAAGACATAGCGGTGAGATGGGTGGATTGAGTGTTAGAAGGATCAGTTAAGGAAGAATGAGGAGAAGACTCTCCATTGCTGGAGGTAGAGGCAGCACCACGACTTTGAAGTTCTAGAGCTTTAAGAGCCAACTCATGTTGTCTCTCCTTCTCTCGTTCCTCCTGCTGCATCCTGCGGATTTCCATTTCCTCATCCATCTTCTTCTGCTGTAAATCTGCGGCTGCTTTTTCCTTAGCTTCCGCTGCTTTCCTCTCCGCATCATATCTCTCAAGTTCGTCTCTGACAAATGCTTTCGCTTCTTCTCCTTCCAGTCCCTCCTCTCTCGCTTCGTCCCTGAGAAGTTGTCTAAGCTTTGCCCTCTCGGCCATATTATGTCAGTGACTGAGACTAGTGGAGAACGAAAATAGGAAAAAGGATACACTGGTTCCTACCACTTACGAGAAAAAAAATTACCAAAAATCAAAAGATGATATCCTTAACCGTGGGATACCTCCTCCAAATTAAAATCTAACTATCGCTGCTATTATCGGCAATAAAGCACTTAATGCAAAACACGACTACGCCAACTAAATGGTAGTTAAGATTACTTCTGAAAAATAAGTTGCTACAGTGGAAAAGCAAAATAATTATTGCAAAAATTAAAGAGAAAAATAATCCCTTAATTATAAAGTCCACTATCAAGTTCACCCCTGAAGACAGTTAGGGTAAGGGAGGCAATTAATCTGGACAAATAGTCCGAAACGCACTCCTTAGCTTTTGCTCAAACACCTACTTCTTCAAAACCCAGTGAATGTTATACACTCACTACTTTACCAGCGTTTAGTATTACAAAATCAGTAATTAACATATATTCCGACAATCAGCCTGTAACTGAAATGTATATCATTTCTAAATGCTGTGGAAAAAACTATCAGTTTGTGTGGTCAGCACGCCCGTAAACAGATCGTTAGTCTAGGGGATAAATTATTTAAAATAAAACTCACAAGACAATCACCCTCTTACTCTATTACAGAATAAAGAATCCTAAATACAAAATCCAGATAGACGAGTTCACATTTGTCGTACTCGTCTTCCTATTCTAAGTTCAAAAATCCGTCGGACGAGAACCCATTTGTCGTACTCGTCTTCCTATTCTAAGTTCAAAAATCCGTCGGACGAGAACCCATTTGTCGTAGATTTTAGATAGGAGTATTAAGACTAGGGTTGGTCCCTTCAGAATAGGTTGGAATGAGTGATAGTCACAGTGATAGCTGGTGAAAAAAACAAACCACAATAGAATTTCCCACACGTGAGATGATAGAATGTGATAAAGAAGCTGTCTTTGAGAATCGAGATAATCTTCTCTCTCTCTCACCTATCTTCTACGACCGCTTTTAAAGGCGTCAGACAGTCTACACACAGATATATATATATTAATATATCTCTATCTACTCACGGGCACGCACATACACGTGACGACAGGTAAACACACAGACGTGGGAATCTATCACAATGAATTTATATGTATTTGAACGAGCTGACCAACGCACTGATTTAGTTCAAGAGAGAGATTTGTATTATTATCATCAAAAAAAATCTTCTCACAACACCAAAAATACATCAAGGAAAAAACATATACAAATAGTCATAAAATTTAAGAAAAATGCTACAAGGATGATATCCCCGTTATGATCTTAGCTCTAGGTTTAGCCCACAGCCCCGTTAAGAGAACAGATGATGGCCCAAAGAGTTATAGATACGTAGGGTTTAGGCTAAGAGTTTTTCTTCTTTTCTCGTAAATGTATGCACAGAGTTGAATAATCTGATTTAGCCTAAGAAGTAAAGAAACTCTAGCAAATAGTAACAAATTCTGCAGGTTAAACAAAAAGAATTAAGACAGTAAATGGGTGACAATCTATAACTGTAAAATAACACTCTGATCTGCGTACACTCATTCATTCAGCCATGGCCATGCAGTTATACTCACAACTTTGCTCGCTGCCTCTGGGAACATACTCAATTCTAGGACCTTCACACAGACCCGAAAATGCAGTCCTTGACCAAGAAATCCCCAGTTCCAAAAGACGTACTAAACTCTCAGGGAACGATTCCTTGGGTGTTCTAATTTTTCGAATGTCTGATTAAGTCACATAAAATATTGTCCAGGCACGAAAGTTAGCAGAGCACAATGTCATTAGCTTTGGTTTCTAGAATTTAAGGAATGTCGGATCGGTGTCTACTTTCAGGAAGTTACTATATTTGGTCGCCACAGTACTAGTCAAAACTCTGTCGGAATGTTTCTGATCTTTGCTTGCCACAACGGGCTGAATTGTACTGAAGAGTTATTCTGGAAGAATTAATTCTGGCGCGAAGGCCTCTTACTTCATTTAACTGTTACAGTTCAGGTAATGAAAGTGATTTGTTTCTTCCCAAATAATGTTCACGTACTAGAACGCTGGTAAATTTTGGTACCACCGTTTCACTATATAAAAGAAAGAACACATATCAAATAATTTTTACAATATGTACCCACTATAACTTACATTATTAAACCGCAAGTGTACTGCTTGACTTATCATTTAAATTTCCCGTAAAGTAAGTTATATCTTAAAAAAAAAATCATCAATCCCCATGAATTTAGGAACACGTGCGTGTTCCGTCAACATCTCATGAGGTTTCTAGCATTTGTAAGTTAGCTTAGAAAATTATGATCTCGTCTGATTTCTTAGCAGTAAAATTTAACTTCATTATAGCTACATTATTGTTTAGTAAGCTAAGATATAATTTATTCTGCTATCCACTGAAACACGTCACTAGAAAATAATACAAACTATAAATTAAGCACTCTGGACACAGAACTAGTTTTAAATGAGATCGGCGATTTTAACACTAAATCACTTCACAAAATACTAGATATAATATATATTACCTCACACAGAACTACAGGTAGTCGCACAACTTAAGAATTATATGCTGAATATTTAAGGAAGTCTAGAAGTTCGACAAATTGCCGAAACAAACTGAGAAACTTCGCTAACAGCTATTCTGTTTCGAACAACCTGTCTACTGCGAATTTAGGAGCGAGAATGAAATTAAAGTTTCAAACTCGGGCCAATATCTTAAAATCAGACAAAGGGCCCAAACTTATTTCGCCAAGCGAAATTATCTCCCCTACTCCCAACATTTACGTCAGCTTAACGCGTGACGTAACTGCCACCAGTGACCGAGAAATGCGCGTGACAGTGGCAAATCTCAGACAACCGTCTACAACCGCGTCGTACAGATGCCGGGT